>VYZT01058788.1:0-36165 GCA_013400735.1 Pomatostomus ruficeps | reverse complement strand
GGGGAATGGCTTCCCACTGCCAGAGGGCAGAGTTAGATGGGATACTGGGAAGGAATTGCTCCCTGTGAGGGTGGGGAGGCCCTGGCACAGGGTGCCCAGAGCAGCTGTGGCTGCCCCCTGGATCCCTGGGAGTGTCCCAGGCCAGGCTGGACGGGGCTTGGAGCAGCCTGGGACAGTGGGAGTGTCCCTGCCATGGCAGGGGTGGAATGGGATGAGCTTTATGGTCCCTTCCCAGCCAAACCATTCTGGGATTCCATAAAAAGTTTTACTGAACCATTTCTGATGTTTATGGACCCCACCATCCCCAAGTGAGAAGCTGAAGCTGCTTGGGAAGAAATCTTATCTCGGGATCATCTATTGGTTGTACCCCAGTAATTCCTGGAGGTTTATCCAGGGATCCATGCAGGTGTTGCTCCGATGGAAGGGAGGGCAATGCTGGGGGGGCTTTGTCAGATCAACAAAAAGGGGCCACGTAAACCAAAACCCACCAGTGAGGGGAGTAACAAGCCCCGCTCCTGCAAGAGTCACTCTGCACCTCGTGCCAGACCTGGAGGCCAATTTGCAACAATAAAATAAAGATGTCACTTGGGAAGAAAAAAAGTGCTTTAAGGGAAACAAAACTTTTGTCTACCTCAGGATGTACAACTTGTGTGACAAGAAGTCTGGGTGTTATTTATATTTCTTGTATTTCCTCTAGAAAGAAAATGGTGCTATGAGGTTTAAGTTGCATTACAGTCCTGCTTGTACCTTGTGTTAATTTTTATATATTCCTTTGATTACAATGTGCATATTTGTGTTGTCCGGTGTTGCACAAGTGTCTGCTGTGCCGTGTTCTTGTCAGTCAATAAATCCCAGTTGTTTTCTAGGAATGTTCATTTCTGCCTTTCAAGGAACACCCCTGGGAAACACCTCTGGATAACTCCACTCCTGCACAGTCACAGTGATGTTATCCCGTAATTCTCCTTTTCCCACACCCCGTGCAGGGGATAACTGGGAATGCCCGTTCCTGCCCACCGAGGCATAGGGGCCGAGCTCAGGCGTGTTTGCTGTGAGGAAATGTGACTCTGGTGAGCCACACCTCACCCAGAACAAGTCAGTGTCACCTTCCCTGGAGCAGCAAAACCAACGATGCTCCTCAGCCTGGCTGCTCTGTCCTTTGGCTGGTGCCGCTGTGCCACACGTTTGGATGTGACACCTTGTGCAGCCTGGGGACCTGGGCTGATGGAGCTGGGCAGAGGTTGTGGAGCCTCAGAGATGACTGCGAGGTGCCCTGTGCTCTGCAGGTCCTCCCTGGGGCTCAGGGAAGCCGTGGGACCCCAGCTCAGTCTGTGCAGGGAGGGACAATGGGCTGGCCTCGTGCTGCGGTGACCGAGCTACACCAGGGGCTCTCCAGGGTCAGCACCACACCAGGGGCTCTCCAGGGTCAGCACCACACCAGGGGCTCTCCAGAGGCTCTCCAGGGGCTCTCCAGGGTCAGCACCACACCAGGGGCTCTTTGCTGTTCACCTTGGGCACACAGGAGCTGCTGGCTCCAGCTGAGAATGGCTTCACCAGGTGGTCCCAAATGGCTCCTCCAGACCTTGGTTTGACACCAGGCCACCACGGCATGGTGACATCTCCTCCACTGTGCTGCTCAACACCACCACAGGGCCAGAGGAAGGGCCTTGGCCGGGCTGTGTGCGATGCCCAGGCCGAGCTCAGTGTGGTTGAGGGCACATCCACAGCCAGTGCCCAGGCCCGGAGCTGCCAGTCCTGGCCACACCAGAGCCACTTCACACTGTGGTTTTCCTTCTGCTGGGATCCTGTTACTCCGTCCCTCTTTCCCCACCACCAGCTGAATCCTCTGCACAGAATTTCAGTCCTGTCAGAGGGTGTTGCCAGCCCTCACTGTCAGCACGTGGCTGGGCAGCTCTTTGGCCTGTGCTGAGTGAAGGTGTGTCAGAAACACCCCTCCGAGTGGCTGGGTTCTCCTGGGTGAAGCATCCCGGTGCACTGGGGATGATCAATATTTCAAAGCACTCACAGGTCCTCTCCCAGCCCTCTTCCCACCCCGACTCTTCAGGCTCTACTCTACTCTTCCCTGTTGTTTTCTAAGGTCTGCCCAGCTTGACCCCCAGAGTCATGAAAAATCTCCTTCCCTGGAGAGCTGAAGCAGCAGTGGAACTCTCTGGATGCGCTAAACTGGGTCAGTGGCATTTTCTTGGGGGTTGGACGAGGCCAAGGGGAGCAGACCTTGCACTGTGTGTCTGTCACAGGCACCAGGAATGTCTGTCCCAGGCTCCTGACCCTGCTTGGGTCAGCCTGGGGTCCCCAGGAATGTCCCTTCTCCCCCAAAGCAGCATGACTGAAATGGGGTCGACACCATCCCTGGAGGTTCAGGGAAGCCACCAGGTCCCAGGTATCAGCCTCTTCAGCTGCTTCATGGATGAGCATGGGGCTTGTTTTGTACCCTCAGCTATCCCCAGTTAATGCTTCTCCTGGCCCAGTGTGGCAGTGGCACCTACAGGACCTCCTGGGGGGATGAGGGGCGCTTGCTTGGGTGATTTTTGGGGACATTAAGGGTCCCTGCCCAGCCTGGCTCTGCTGCCCTGGGGAGCAGCAGCAGCTCCAGGCTCTCCTGGGCGCTCAGGGCACAGCAGAGCCAACAGGAGCTGGGCTTTGGAGGGGTCAGGGAGAGGTGCTGAGGAGAGACAGGCTGGCGCCCAGCTGTCCCAGTGTCACCTTCAGTGGGCCCAACTGTCCCAGTGTCACCTTCAGCACAGCCTCCCAGGCTGCTTTTGCCTCTCAGCTCGTCCAGGGCACCAAAAGGCAGCAGGGCTTTAGGTGCAAGGGCTAAACAGGAACGTCAGGTGTTGCTGTGAGACGGAAAGGTCCTAGAAGGAAACGGGGGTGGCAGAACATGGGGAGGTGTCCCACCCTTCCTCGGCAGTGTCACAGCACAGCCTGGGCACACGAGGGGCCAGCCAAGCCTTAGCAGGGGGATATTTTTCCTGAGATCATCTGTTCCTGGGAGAACGGTGATGTGAGGGATTTGTTTTCTTCGTGGTGTTGAGCAGAAGGGGTCGTGTGAGCCCTGGGTGGGTGCAGTGAAACCTCCTCGTGCTCTCGTTACTGTCACAGCGGGATTAAAGTGTCATGGGAAAGAGCTCCTGGCGAAGCAGGGCAGAGGGATCCCTGCTCATTTGTGTGGCCGGGCTGAAAATCCCTGGCCTTGCTGGGTGGAGGAAAACTGGACCTTTGGGCTTGGATCTCGTGTTTCGGGAGATGTGCTGGGTCGGGGTAGATGCTGGGGCAGCTCTCAGCCATTCCTGCCACCTCTTCCCAGGCACTGGGGACTTCAGGGAGCTCTTCGAAGTCACAGGAGAGCAGCAGGACCCTGGGCACAAAGAGGATTTTAAGGTCCCTTCCAACCAAAACCTCCCTGTGATTCTATGAGAAAACACAGGGCAGTTTGCAAGCCACACCTTAAATACGGGAAATGCTGGAAATGCCTTTTATTGACACATCAGGGTCTTCCCAGCCAGGTTCCCCCTCTAAGCAGCATCACGGGTGACCAAAGTACCACTGCTTTGGGAGCAAGCAGCTCACTGGAAACATTTAATTGATAACACAAATCACAGTCCTGTTTCATGTCATCACTGGGGGGCTCTGGCAATTCCCAGTCAAGCAATTTTCCCTCTCCTCCACAATTGCACCTGAACTATTGTGTAAATCCGACTCTCCCTACAGAGCCAGCAGCAGAGTGTGAGCTGTGTGTCCTTCCCTGGCCTCACCACTGTCCCTGTGCCCAGCCTGGCTGCTGAAACACCACCTGGGGCTGTTCGGGGTCAGCGTTTGGGGTGTTACATCACACGGGGGGTGATGGCTGCCTGAGATCCCTGCACTGCTCCTACAAAACCTCTCTCTGTGCCCTGGTCTGTGCAGTGGCAAAGCCAAACCCCAGGACACGTCCCAGCCCCGTGTCTGTGTGTGCTCCAGGCTCCACTTGTCCCAACCTGACCATTCCGTGGCTTCCAGCCTCACCTTGGGTGTCTCAAACTTCATCTGAGTGAGCCCAGGAAATGCAGGAGCACCTCCCAGGCAGGGTGTCTGTATTAAAGGTTTAGGACAAATCAACTCCACTCTGCTTTTTCCCAGCTTATCCAAGTTTTAAATCCCACAGCCGTGCCTGGGACAGTGGCCTCTGCAGCCTGTGCTGGGTTTGTTAATGCCTTTCTTCTGCACTTGTCTGAGAGGCTTTGGGTAAAAGTTTCTGCCAGGCCTCATTTTTGAAATGTGTGAAACCTCCTGCCAGCTTTCCTGGGCTGGCTCTGACTTCCAGCACGCACCTGGTCCCTTTGATCAGAAATCTGGGATTTGTCACCTCTGCCAGCTCCCAAACGACCCATTCCTGTCAGCATCCCCTGGGACACAGCAATTGAAATATTAATATTTACAGACAGGACATCTTGGCAGCCACACTAGACAGAAACTACCCATCAAAATAGAAATTGCTGGAATCTTTGTATCCCTTTTGTCCATGGATAGAGGCACATGCCAAGTTTTATGCAGTTACTGATAATCTTAATTTCCTAGTAAGGTATTTTCCCCCTGAAATTACAGTTCCCTATTCTTTTCCAACCCAGGGTCTGAGATGTTTTCCAGAGAATTTTGGAGATTCTTCTCTTTTTTATTGTGGTTAGTAGATATCAGGTGTGTAAAATCTGATGCCTTGGATCTGCCAGCTCTTGATGATGTTGTCAATATCTGTTGGTGAAACATTTTGGGTGCAGAAATCATTCCCAAGGCTTCATGGGCAAGGTCCTGAATGGCACATTGGGAGTGCTCAGCTGCTGGCCCTGTTTTAGAGCCCTGGCAGGACCTTGCAGACATTCTCCCTTCAGGGATGCTTTCAGCTGAAGGGACAACACAGCCCTGAGATTTTGCCACCATTGCTCTGTCTGCTGCCAACTGAGTTCCTCCAGCCCCACAAGCAGCTGGGGATGGATTTTGGATCCCAGGCCCAGCCTGTGCTGAGCCAGAAGACGTTTGCTGCAGCACCAGGGGCAGAGTCATGTGCAGGGGAACGAGAGTTCCCACATTTCCACCGCTTTGCACCTCCACAGACCTGTGCTTGTGCAGGGAAATTGTAGAAAAACTCTGCTGAGCTGCCCTGCTGTGTCTGCCCACCCCACCCCTCCCCAGCTGCAGCCACTGCTCCAGGTGTTTCCTGGGCTCCACCCGACCCTGGTAGGTCTGGAGAGAACTCCATGAATGGAGAATTGGCCAAGACAACCCCAAGCTGCTGAAATGTCTCTGTAAAATCCTGGATTCAGCTCTTGCCCGTTAAATCAGATATTCTGAGTCACCTGTTGGCCCTCGGAAAGTTCTGCTGTGGATCTGATCCTGCCTGGTCCTGTTTCAGAGACACAAATCCGTGCCCTGGTGCTGCCCTGACACCACCTTCTCCTTTCCTGCTGCCTGGCCTGGTTTGGCTTTCCTCCCGTGTCCTTTACCTCCCTTTGTTTTTGATCCGGTTTCTGTTCCCTCCCCCACCCCTGCCTCAACCCAAATTCTTTATCTTTCCCTCTGTGCTGCTCTTGCCAAAACCCACCTGCCTCTTCCACTTCTCCATCCCCTCTTGCTTTTAGCAGGGAAGTTATTCATGGCATTGCACTGCCCCAGGCAAACTGCAGCACAGAAATACCTCGGGAGCACGGGGGCATGGCTGGGGTGAGCAGGGCAGGCAGGGCCACAGCCAGACCCCGCACACAGGCAGCTGGAAAAGGGCCTGGTGTGGAAAGACAGAGCTGCTGGGGGTCTCCAGCTCCTGGTGTGGCCGCAGCTGTGGTGCACACTCATCTGCAGGGCGCCTCTGTCCAGGGTTTGGGACTTGGCCCTGTCCTGGGAAGAGCTGCCAGCAGGGCTGGTGTCAGAACTCACAGAGTCACTCCTGTTCCCAGCAGAGTCACCTGGTGTCACAGCTGGGAGATGGAAACGGGCACCTGTCCCCTCTGGAGTATCTCAGCTGCAGCCCCAAATCAAGCCTGGTTTGGTTTTCCTCTCTTTCAGTTCTGGGACAAGTTGTCCTGGTGTTTAATCCACTCCTGGCGTTTAATCCACTCCCTGAACGCTGCAGGTCTAGAGATGGAGAGAAGGAATCAGAGGAAAAGAAAGAGAGCAGCAAGTTCCTCTTGGCTGAGGAGCTGCAGCATCACCCAGCTAAGGATACAATGGATCCCCAGGGAGAGCAGGAGCCAGGACACGAGTGCAGATGAGGTGGGAAACCCTTTCCCAACCCTGTTTGCCAGGGCAGGCTTGCCTGTTTCCCTGGACAAGCCCAGCAGCATGGAACACAGGGAAATAAAGCTCAGTGGCTTGTACTGATCCGGGCTGTGACTTTCGTGTTACTGACTTGGGAGAGGGGGAGAAGGATCCCCTCCCTGCTATCCAAAAACACCCTGAGGTCACCTGAAACCAGCACATTTTACTTTTTTTAAAAAAAAACCCTCCTTAAGCGCGTTTCCCACCCCTGAGCTGAGCTGCTCCCCGCGAGCGCCCAGGGGCTGGGGAGCCGCAGGTGCTGGGGGAACGGGGGGCTCTGCTCCCAGCCCAGCTCCGGGAGGGATGGAGGTGCCGAGGGGGGTGACACTCGTTAGGAACCAGAGCTGCCAGCCTGAGGTCTCACGTTTCGGCTGTGCGGGGAGCTGGGTCAGGTTTGAACAGGAGGTTTAGGCTGGGGCTCGTAGCCCAAGGTCAAAGGAGATTTCTGTGAGACAGACGGTGACACGTCCCCACCGGGCTGTTTGTACAGAGATAACCCAACGCCCTCGCCAAGCTCAGCCCCCGGCGGCCAAGCAGAGGTTTTGGGGATGAGCAGGACGGGCCACCCTCGTGTCCTCTGAGGCAGAACTCCAACATCTCCTCCCCAGCTCTGCTGTTGATGTGTCTGTGACTGTGGGCAGCCCCTCCAGGCCCTGCTCTGTTTTGGGCAGCACAGCACAAAGCTGCCCCGGCTCCCAGGAGGCCTCCAGATGCTCACATAACACAGATATCGATTGCCTTCAGCGTCAGTAAGTGAGGGCATGTGCGTTCCTGTGCAAGTTTTGGAGGATAAGTCTGAATTCCAGCCGAAGGAGTGATGTTGTCCCAGTCTAGTGCTGTGTGCAGGTGGAATTTGGTTTGGCCTAAGAGCACCCTGGGGCTTGGGAAGAGCAATGAACACTGCAGGAGCACTTCATCCTGGGCTGTCTCAATGCCATGGAGAGTTTTGCATGATTTCCATAAGAATTCCTGTAAACCTCCAAAAAACTCAACTTCCACAGTGACTGAGGGGATTCTGAGGGGAAGAAGAGCACCCTCGTTGCCACAGCTGTCACCGCGCTCCGAGCCAGCGCCTCAGCCTGAGAACGAGGCACAACTTCCCAGCCCCATCTCCCCTGGAGGTTCCACTCCGGCTGCTCTGGCGTGGCTGCAGGGTGCCCCGTGCCACATCCCCGGGATCCTGCAAGGCAACCCCTGAGAAGGTAAAACCAATCACACAGTCACCTCCAGACTGCCCAGGTCACCGCTCTGACCGCACTGCTCATGCCAAGGGAGGAATTTGGTCATTGGAAAAGCAATCAAGTGGGAGAAAAGAAAGATAGAGATTCTAAAGCATGAGACCAAAGAGGTTTGTAGTGACTGGAAGCAGCTCCTAAATTCTCCATTTTCTGTTTCTTTGATATGAAGTAAATGTAGAGTTTTTGTAGAATTATTTCACTTCTCAATTGGAATAATTCTCTGCTAATTGCTGGAAATACAGTAACTCCCCAGCCCTCTTCAAGAGCTGCAGACCAGCGAAGGTGCAGCTGCCTTCATCTGCAACACCCGGCTCCTTCCTGTCCCTTGGGTTCCACACAAGATCTCCTGTCTCTGTAGTGACTGGGTCAAGCATTTTGCTGCTGTGCAGTTAAAAGGAGATGTCTGGGGAGCTTGGGGGTCATTAGCAATGATGTTTAACAAACCTTGGGTTACTGGAGAAGTGGGGAGGAGGGGAAAGGTCCTGTGGACCCGTGGGCTGGTTTCCCTGATGCCCAGGAGATGATTGAAAAGCTGACAGGAGATAGAATATAAATCTGGGTAGCCTCAGCTGCAAACTGCTACCTCACATCGTCCATCCCCTGTTAGAATAAACAGATCTTGGGAGTCTCTTTCTTCCAGGTCTGCCATTTATCTCCCTCTTTGATCAGTTCAGAAGGATGTGCTGCTTTTTTCTAGGTATGAAGGATGCTTTCTGTCATTCATTGGATGAAGTGACACAATAGATTCTGTTTTTAAAATCCAAAATAAAGATTGCCCATTCTGAATCAATATAAATGAGACTGATAAAGGAATTGCGAGGGAATTATTCTCTAATAGGGACATTCATGGCAGGGTTTGTTCCTACTGGCAATGGGACTGGTGTCAATTATTATCAGCAAAAGTTGCAGAAGACCCAAATAATCTTGTGTAACTAAAACCAGAAGCCAGTTTTAAAGAGGACTTTGGATTACATCCCAACCAAATTATTTAAATAGCATGGCTGGGGACCATCCCTGTCACGCCAGCACCCTACAGACCCTTCAAGCTTCTTCACCAGGTCCCCAGCAAGCACCTCTTGAATGCAACTCCCTCATTCCTCCATCACCTGTGACAAGTATTTAGGAGTGGGTTTCACCCAGGTGCTCGGGCGTGTGGGGTGTGCAGGGTGAGTCCCTGTGCAGCTGCAGTGCTGCAGGGTTTATCTTTATCCCCTTCCCAGCTGTGGGTTCAGCTCAGCTCAGCTCCCAGATGGATCATGGCCCAGTTGATGCAGTGATGGCACCACCTGCACCCAGACCCTAAAGCTGCACCCAGGAGAGCACTGGGCACTGCCAGGAGAAGGACCCTGTGCCGGTAAAAATCCCCCTGAGACGTTCTGAGAAGAGTTCCTGCCCCCCTTTCCCCCGGATCAAAGCAGAGGCTCAGAGCAGGCTCTGAAGGAAAGCAGATGCTGGCACTGGGTGCACTGCAGCCCTGTGTGGTCTCCTATCTCTGCCCTGCCACTGCCTTTGGGGACGGCTGCGTGTCCCCGGGTGAGAGGCTCTGCAGCCCATCCCCAGTGCCCAGAGCTACCTGGGAGCCCCCTCCCAGCACGGTGCCATTTCTCAGATCTCTGAGCGATCTGCTCTGCTCAACCTCTTCTTCCCCAATTAATAACGTGGCTGTCAGGTTGGATTACAGCCCTCTGCCTTCTTTGTCTCAGCTTAAAATACTTGTGGTTTCATATTCTGTCAGGAGAGATATGTAAGAGAAGAGCTCTGCTCAAAGTGCAGATGATGATGGAAAAGGAATGTGTTGCTACAAATTCCTGCAGGAGCCTTGATTGGATTCCTCAGGACGTATTGAAAAGCGAAAATACAGGGAGGGAGTGAAGAGTGTGGGGGGAACAGGGAGCTCATAGGAGCTCATGGTGTGGTATTGTGGGAGAGATAAGACAAGCCTGTGGCTTGGGCAGAGATAACAGTGAAAGAGTTCCTCCAGTTATCTGGGCAATTTCTGTCATTCCAGTCAGAGAAAAGAACCCCCACCCAACACCTAAAACAGAGCTGAAGGTCCTGCTGAAGTTGCTTTATGGAAATGCAAGTCCTTTGCCTCTCACTGTCTTTGTGAGGGGAAGAAATTCCCCGTGATGGGTGACTGGACTGGGCACAGAAATCCTGACTGACCTCTGCCAGAGGAACACATTTCCTTCTGCCCTGACTCCACCACATCAGCTGCCACTGCAGCTCCTGCAGCTCAGGCTCTGATTTCTGAGGAAACCCCAAACTTGTCTCAACTTGGAGCAGAAGCAGCTGTAAATCACATACCTGGAGAGGCACCCGCGCCACATTTATCTCACGGGATTTATACCTTCTGGCTTTCCTGCGGGAGACAGCGTGGATGTGGCATTTGCTCTTTAAAAACCTAATTTCCTGACTATTTAAAATATTATTTCTCAGTGTCTCGGACATATTTTCTTGTGAAGTGTTGTCTTTCCCTCTAGACCTGTGCTCCCCGTACATGAGGGATGTTGGTTGTAACTCCATTTGGGTTTGCTTTGCTGAGACAACAATTGTTCCACTTGGTAATTCTTTAAAGAAGTTTCAAAAAATTTAGAAGTGCTACTAAGGATGAAAGAGGAAATGTGGATTTGAGGCTGATAAAAACAATAGTGAGGCATAAAAGTATCCATCATTGTTCTTGGGGATGGATTGAAGCTCTCCTGCCAAAGCAGGACATACCCAGAGAGAAATGGAGGTGGTCAGGAATGGAATTCCCAGTTCTGGGGAGAAGCAAAAACCACGCCAATAAAATCAAGGCCCACAGCTAATTTCAGACCTGATGATGTGAAAATGGTTTTTGATGTTCCACCCTCTGAGTGCATTTATTGAACACAATTTCCTGCCAGCAGATAAACCAAAGTGCAGGGAATCCTTCTGAGCTAAAACTCAGGGAAGTGTCAAACCACGCGAGAGATGGAAGAGAAAGTTGGGAGATTCTTGTGTGAGCTGCATGGTTGGAGGAGATGGTCAGATGAAGGAGGATAAAATAATGGAGAAAGTGCATCACCTGGAGAATTCCTGGTTTGGGGAGCAGCCCGGGGCCGTGGGCAGTGTGGACATCAGGGTGCCTGGATCTTCTCTCAGCTGTGGCTGAGCCCCTGCCCTCGCTCCTCCTCACTCCATGATCTGCATTATCCATGTCCTGGAGGGAATTACGGAGCTGGGCTGGTCCTCCTCCATCAGGCAAGCTCTGGGTGGTTGTATCACACCGACATTCAGCTCTTATCAAAGTGTCCTGCCTGCCTTGCAAGGATCAGTGCCTTGGGATGAAAATGGAGAGAGAAAACATGGTGTGAGTGGCTGTAGGCTTGGATATTTGATCTCGGTATTTGAGCAAAGGATTTGGATGGAATATGTCAGTGAAGAAGTGGGATTGGGCTAAAACCGATCTGTAGAAGTACAATTGTGATAGAGCAACCAAAGTGTTAGAAAAAGCAACTGTTTTCCTAAAAACCCTGGATTCCAAACAAATTTGAAATGAATTTGACCTCTTGTCTTTTAACAGGGAGGAAGAAGACCCCTTGGCTTCCATCACTTATAGGTTCAGAAAAGGAATTCTTTATTTGAGGATCCCAATGATTATCTCGTTCAAATTCTCATAATGCCAGAACACGAGGGATGCTGCATGAAGACTCATAATGAAGCTTCATAATCATTCCCTTGTGACACCTTATTAGAGTTAATCTGTGTTTTACTGACCTACTTCAGTCCCTCAGGTGAGAATAAGGTCTGGAAATCCACTTGTTTCTCTCACAGTCACCAGGTAAGAGAGGTAACAAACCCCTCACCCCAGAGCTGTGCACTTTTGGTGGGAACCCTTGAAAAATCCACGTCAGCTGTATTTTTATATAAAGTGTAAATAGCCCAAAGCTGGGGGCCTTGCCAAGACAGAAGCAATCAGGGTACCCTGGGGCATCTCTCCGTGTCCCTGGCATGGTGTAAAAGCAAAGAGCTGGAATTCAGGAGTGCAGGATGGAATGATGCACGTTCACAAACTCCTAACAGCCCATTCTGCTGTAAATCTGGAGTCTGAATCTGGAAAGCATCAGGGGAGAAGAAAAGCTCCTGAGTGCAGTCATGAAATGCAGAAGGGAGATGTTCAGAGGGTGGGGAGAGAAGGGGAGGAGAAAGAAGAGAGGAGCCACACAGATGCAGAAGCTTTGTTACCCTCAGATCGCTGCAGGCTGGTGGTGCCTTGTGGTTTGTGTTTGGCATCCATGGTGGGAATGAGGAAGGTGATTTCTGATGTTCTCTGGTACCAGGAGAGGACTGTAACCCTGCAGGGAGTTTCCTGAACATGCTGCTGGTAAATATTTTCAATCCAGCATGGCTTGGTAATTGCTCTGTGTGTTGCTGGATGAGCTCAGCCATCCCCAAGCAGCCTTTTCACACCAGGAGGAACAGAGGAGCGGGTGTGACATTGATCTGACCAGGACAGGGTGTGGAGAACACCAGGACTGTGGAGGAGATCAGAGGCCATGCCCTGCATGTCCTCAGGGGCTCA
Organism: Pomatostomus ruficeps; assembly: GCA_013400735.1. NCBI lineage: Eukaryota > Metazoa > Chordata > Aves > Passeriformes > Timaliidae > Pomatostomus > Pomatostomus ruficeps. Next base: position 24,078 of record VYZT01058788.1, on the reverse strand, counting down.
GTCACTGCCCTGGGATGGGCACTCACCTCGCAGGACGCGTCACCTCCTGGGTCTGACACCTGCTGGAAACATCCCCTCCCCGTGCCAGGCCTGAGGCTGCTCTGGGCAGGGCCATTCCCAGGTGTTCATCTCTGTTTCAGCAGCCAATTCATTGATTTGGGTGTTCCTGATCTTGGTGCTGCCGTGCACAACTTCAGTAAATCTCTCACCACAGAGTCCTTGCTCCTCCAGGCTCCTGCTCTGGTATTTGGAATGATATTTTCAGCTGGGGAGTTTCTCCTGTTAATCTATTCTCATCTCACCACTGAGGTGGGATCTGCAGTACCCCCAGATGGACCCTGCCCAGAACCTGCACAAAACATTCTCAGTATTGCTGAACCAGTTGCTTTCTCTTAGAGAAATTATTTCTGTGAGGGGAATTTGTCTTTAACTTATTGAAGATGTCATCTTAAAATAGAAATGATTTAATATTATAAATAGTAATCATTTATTATTATAAAATGATTCTTTTCAAGTATCTAAAGATGAATGAAAAAAAGGGGAAGCCTTTGCCCTGTTGGTGTCCAGCCTATGGGACATGATCATAATTATCCAGTTACCTTTAAGCTCCCTCATCTCTTCATTTTCTTTCTACTTTCTTCTTCTGCAGTTGGGTTTTCAACCCCTTCTCTTGTTGTCCTAAATGTTCCTTTTATTCACTGTTAAGAGAGAAGTTCCCTTATTTCATGTGTTGGCCATAATATCTGTTACTTTTGTCATTTTCTGATGACTTTTTTGATCTGAGTTCCCTCAATATTGTTATCAATCCCATAGTTTATCACCGATAATGACCTTGGATCTTGGGTTTCTCCAGTTTTGGAGAAGTTCCTCCTTGCTGGGGCCAGGCCTCTCCTGATCCTTGTCCCTCCCTGGGTGTATTTCCCTTCCAGCAGCAAAGCCGAGTGCAGGTGGCAGGGGCTGGGTGATGCAGATGTCTCCAGGAGTCTCTGAGGTGTTGGTTGTGTCTGCCAGGGGCTGCTGAAGATGGGACAGATGTGCTGGTTCCCTTTGGCACAGGACGGGTGGCACAGGGACAGCAGGACACAGGACAGGTGGCACAGGGACAGCAGGACACAGGACAGGTGGCACAGGGACAGCAGGGCGCAGGGAGGCACCGCAGGGGCAGCTCATAGGGCATCCTCCTTCATCCCTCCCCCATCCCTGCTCCCCCAGACACCAAAGGACGGCCCAGCTGGGAGCCAGGGCAGCAGGAACAGGTAGGACGGGTCTGCTGCTCCTGTGGCTTTTCCGAGTGCCTGCGCCCAGCGGGGTGAGAGGCACCGCAGGCCCCTCCATGGAGTCACCGCTAATGAGCCCTCCTGCCCGGGGGACACGGCCGGGATCGATGGAGGGTCAGCGGCATTTCCAGTGCCCAGCACAGCCCAGGGGTCAGCAGCTAATCATCGCTGCTATCTCGCTGTGCTGTCCAGCCCAGGGCGACTGGAGGTGCATTAAAGATTAAACAGGAGCTGGGGGGTCCGGGGAGTGCGTTGGAGCCATTCCAGGGTGGGTGGGCAGTGCTCGGCCCAAGAGAGTGGATTTCGGCTGCAGCGGCCCCGACTTTAGATCTTTCAGCCGAACAAACTGGCGGCATCTCTGTTGAGACAAAAAACCCCTCTAGCTAAAATTCCACTATCTGACCTCCGAAGGGCTCCAGCTGCTTCTGCCACCAACGCAGCAGCTCGAAGAAGAGTTTTGCACAGGTTGGCCATGCTGAAAGAGAAGCCTACTCCTTCAGAGGGCCCAGCAGGACAGAGCCTTCCTCTTCCTCACTCCCCCTTCAGCCTGGGTGCTCACACAGTGTGGCAGAGCGTTGGCTACTGTCCCATGGGTGTCTGTCACCTGCCAGCACCAGGCCACGGAGAATTGCTGTAGGACCTGGACACCTCTTCCAAGGTGGGAGGATTAAGTGGTCCCCTTGCTTGCCATGCTCATTCCTAATGTCCCCAGCCTCTAAAATCAGTACATTGCAACTCTGGTCCTCACTGGAATGCAAATATTTTCACAGGATTAGGAAAACCCTTCCCATTTGGGGTGTGCTTAGTGGGACGGGCTCATCCCATGGCTCTGAATACGCTGGAGTCAGACCCGGTGCTGATTCAGGCAGGCAGTTCCCACACCCTCCTCCTCTGCAGGGCTCTCAGTGTCAATGTCCAGTGTTAACGGGTCTGTTCCGGCTCCTGTGGCCACAGGACCATGTTCATGTCTGGCTTTGGGTGCCCACAAATTGCCACCACCCTCTGTGCCTCCAGAGCCCGATGGAGGCCGGCAGGGGAACGCTGTGTGCGGCACTCTGGACGCTGTCAGAGCTGCGTGGGCTGGGGAGGTGCTGCTGGCTGCCTGGTGTGCTGCACATCCCGCCCTTCAGCTGCCCAAATCCACAGCTTTTCAGTGAGCCTCCCGTTCACAGCCATCTTTGGTCAATCAGAAAGGCAAGAGCAGAGGACAAGATTCCTCCGGAGCACGGTGCTGGATCAGGGTTACAGCCATGGAGCAAAGGTGGCACTGCCCATTCCTTCTGGGAAAAACCTCAAGGATCATCCATTCCAAGACTTTCCATTTAGCCAGCGACCCCTCCTGAAGAGTCCTGACATGGAGCTGGGCCAGGGCAGGGTCAAGCTGGAGAGAAAGGAAAGGTTCTTCCCGCAGAGGGTGCTGGCACTGCCCAGGCTCCCCAGGGAATGGGCCCGGCCCCGAGGCTGCCAGAGCTGCAGGAGCGTTTGGACAGCGCTGCCAGGGGTGCCCAGGGTGGGGTTGTTGGGGGTCTGGGCAGGGCTGGGGAGGGACCGGATGATCCTGGGGGGTCCTGCCCAGCTCAGAACATTCTGTGCTTCTGTGATCGCTCTTTGTCAGAGCCTCCTCAGTGCGTTCAGTGGCCCCACCTGAGCTCTGGGCTCCCTTCTCTGGCTGGTGGGAGAATCAGGCCCACAAAGGAGCAGCACTCTCAGAACGGCCACGTGAGTTACCCTGAGCCTTTCCCCTTCTCTGAGCACGAGCAGAGCCCAGGGTGACTGGCTGATCCTTGCCTTCCCAGCCCCAGGAAGGAGCTGAATCCCACCCGTGCAGTGTCAGGCCCTGGACCCACCTGACACCCTGCCCTTGCTGCTGGGGGTGATGTTTGCAACAGCAGGAACGGCGTTAATTGAAACAATTTTTAGCTCTGCTGATCATCCAGGATTGCTTTGGATCATGAGACTCCTTACTGCTCATCTGGACTGATTGTAAAGCTTCCTCTCAACAGGCTCCCACCTGGGTTTGCCAGAAAAGCTGCTCAGAACACGAGCTGCCGTTGCTATTTTTATCAACTGAGCATTATGTATTTTGTGTGATACAAGGGAAGTGTTATTCATTTACTGGAATTATCCTTTTATCAAGTCAGTTTCCTATTGCATTTCACCCTTCAGTGCACTGGCAGTTCATTCTTTTAACAAGGCTGTTTCTATTCTTGAAAGTATATTTAAGAGGTTTTGTAATTTCACTGTGAGATACAGAGCATTTCCTTTTCTTTTAAGGAATGTGTTCCAAGCATCCTTAAATCCTGGAGAACTTGGAGCAACAATGAACAAACGTATCAAGAAATTAAAAGATAACAACCTCATGAAAACTTTCCCTAAATTATCTTTGAAAAGAATCTGTTATTGAATGTTAATTTTAAGCGCTTTTTACTTGTCAGATTTTGTTTTCTGCTTCCTGTTGGACTCTTTGTTTCCCCCAGTCCTGACTTGTGCTGGAAATCTGCTCGTGGGTCTTTTTGTGAACTCCTGGTGAGACTTGTGAGGGGTTCAAGCAGTGGTGACTGAACTGTGCAATGCGTGATTGGGGTGTTCGGTCACTCACAACCCCAAATCCAGCACTTCCCAGGAGCTGCCCCCAGAGCAGGACATGGTGGGGTAATGAACAGGCAATGGTGGGGCACAGAGGTGAGGCTGAATTCTGTCTCTCTGGGGTCACAGGCCGTGGGCCCAGCACTGAAACCCTGAGCTGAGCCGGGACAGGCATTGGGAAGGGGCTGAAAGCCAAGAGTGAAACCACAAATTGTGTTGGCATTTCCCAGGAGGGCGCTGTGAATGAGCAGCAGAAATGCCCCTGCAGAGGGTGTTCAGTGATCTCTGAGGAGATGGAGCTGCAGAAAGGGCAGAGTTGTGTCCAGCACAGCCCTGAGCCCCCAGGAGCTCCCCTGGCTCTGCTGGGACCCTCTGAGAGGGCTCAGGGTAAGGATGTGCAAGGGTCACACAGGTGGGGAGATTCCTCCATCCCATCTGCACCCAGCTCCTCCACAGGGGCTTCAACGGCCCCTTGTGACTCTGGGCTCATCCTGCTCAGTCACAGACTGTCATTTGTATAATTGTTTTTTGATGTTTAATCAAAAAAATTCTTCCAAGGCTCAATCACTCAGAGGTCTGGGTGGGGGAGTCAGCTGTGTGGGCCAAGGGAGGTTTGAACAGTTCAATTTAGATATAATTTAATGGAGGAATCAAAGGTAAGAGGGTCTTCTTTTAACCTAAGATTTTATGATGGATCAACATGGTGGAGAGCAGCCTGTTGGAGATTTTGGGAGTGAACTTCGGTTCTGGCAGTCAAACCACAATAAACGCTGTGGATCTCAATCTATGGATTATTTGCTGTCCTTCTTGGCCCATGTCTGAGTTCCCCCAGCCTCCTCAAACACTGCATCACATGAGCAGAGGCAGAAAAGCTTGTTTGCCTCAGAACATTTGAACTCACAGGGGAAACCTGCACTTGAAATAAAACCTGCTTTGCCACACAGAGGAATGCAGTTATTAAAAAATTCAGCTAGAACTCAGCGAAGAATTCAATCTGTGACATTCTTTAATTAACCCAATTAACCTAAGACAATGGTTCTGCATGGGATGATGAGATACAGACAAATTTTTCTCCCAGGGACTAAAAACAACCTGTGCTTGTCAGAATAAGTTTTGTGAGTTAACAAAGCAGACAAGAACCCAACGGTTATCATGGGCTAAAAGAACAGCTGAGGATCTCAGGGAGGAATACGGGAGTAGGACAAGCAGGTAGGAGACATCCACAGGTTGATCTTCCAGTCTCCAGAACGTCCACTTGAGGGGCTCAAGGAGGAAAACATTTCTGGAGTCACTGAAACCTTGAAATTTAAGAGTAAAAATAGATCACAGCGACCAGACCCGGGCAGGTGGGGTGAAATGCCTGTGCCAGGCGATGTTAAGGGCTGGATTATTCACTGGGGGTGGTCAGGGTGGCCGTGGAGGGGGGCAAAGTGGAGCTGGTTTGCAGTGAGTTGTTCTGCAGAGCAGAAGGTTGGCCCTGGGTCACTGGAGCTGTGTCACCAGCCAGGCTTTGGGTGACACCGCAGGGCTGGGTCGGGGCAGCCACGCCACCATGGGCGACCGGCTTCGTTCTTGAGGTGGCAGCTGCCAGAGTTGCTCCTCATCCTGAACCTCCACCATGCCATGGTCCCTCACCAGGAGTGTCTGAGCACAGCGGGATTGTCCTGCCTGGAAACAACCACAGGAGAACGTGGGAGAGACTTCTGGTGTGACCCCCGGGCCTTCAGCCTCCATGCAGCCACCCAGCTCCCCCCGTTCATCCCAACAGCACTGAAACCACCCCCGGTGTGACAGAGGGGACTGGGGTGTGTCCCACAGCCAGACACGCTGGGCATGGCTCACCCCACGGGGCTGACAGTTCTGCCAGGTGTTCCTGGAGGGGTGAGGTGCTGCCAGCAGGGTCAGGGCTCTGCTGGCACCTGGGGCCCTGTTCTGCACCGCTCCGTCCTCAATTATACACTCACTGTGTTTCTGGAGGCACCACACTCACGGGTCCTGCTGGTGTCAGCTGGGATGGGGTTGATTCTCCTCTTAGGGCTGTGTTTGGGATTCAGAGAGCAATGTTGATTACACACTGATGTTTCAGCTGATCCTGAGCAGTGCTCACCTTAAATCAAAGTTTTTCTGTTTCCCAGGCTCTGCCAGCCAGGAGGTGCTCAAGGAACCGGGAAGGAGCAGAGCTGGAACAGGTGACCTGAACTGGCCAAAGGGATGTTCCACACCATAGAACGGCATTCCCAGGATATCAACTGGGGGAGCTGCCCAGGAGCTGATGATTGCTGATGATTGAGGAGGGTGATGAGTGACTGTGTTGTGCATCACTGGTTTTTCTTGGGTTTTATTCCTTTTTCCCCTTTTCACTATTATTATTATTATCATCATCATCATAATTATTGATCACATTTATTTTGTTTCAATTATTAATCTGTTCTTAACCCATGAGTTGTAACTTTTCCGATTCTCCTCCCTGCTGGGGGTGTGTGTGGGGTGAGTGGGACGCTCTGGGGTGTTTATTTGCTGTCTGGGGTTAAAGCACAACACAGGTACCTCCTGCTACATAAACATCCTGGCACTTCTTTGGCTGAGCTTCATTCTCTAATGAACTTGTTCCTGTCACCTTCCTTAGGGATTTCACCTGGGCACAGGCAGGCACGCAGCACTGAGCTAAAAGGATCTCGGCTTGATTGAGATTTGTCAATCCTACGTCCTCGTGTCTAAAGCAGGAGAGCTCTGTACACCCCGTGCATCTCTCAGCTATATTTAGGTGTCATGTACACACTTCATGTAATTCTGGGAAAAAACAGACAGCTGTCATGCTGCTCAGGATTGAATGAAATGGCTTTTAAAAACATCTAATTTGTGATGGCATTCAGCAAACAAACCCGGTGACCAGATGAAATATATTCCCCTGTATCTAAATGAGAGTGAATGGCTCAGCTGGGAGTGAAAGAGAAGGGTCCTTCTATGGAATTGTATAAAAACATAAGAGTTAAAGAGAAAGTAGGTTCTTAGCAAGACAAATTGAAGCTCCCACATCTACATTTCAAAGGCTTCATTGTCCCAAGGCAAGACAAACAAAGTGGCATTTGCATATTCACTGACACTGGAGCAGTGTCCAAAGGCATCAGAAAATGGAAGAAACGGAGAGCAGGGAGGCAAAATTACCATACAATGATTTCCCTCAAATTGAAAAATGAGATAGAAGGAGTAGGAGGGGAAGCTCCTAAGAGAGTCCTTTGATGCTTGTTTTTTCTGAAAGGAAGGCGTACACGGGGGGTTGTGATTTACAACTGCAGTTCAGTGATAGCGAAATCTGACTGGAGGGCTCGCAGTGATCCAGCCTCCCGACCCGGGGAGCTGAGCTGGAAGAAACTTCTTGTGCCAGCTGAGGTTTGCTCAAACAGGGCTGATTGGTTAACTCTGTGCCAGCCTGTTTCATGTCAGATGTGCCATCAGCACGCAAAGAGAGGCCGAGTTTTGCTGGACCTCGCCTGGGCTGTCTGGGGGCCTTTCCATCAGCCCTTGGCGCTCTCCTCCCACCCACGGAACCCTCAAGTCGCTGCCTCCACACATCGTCACCCCCCCAGTGCAGATCACAGCCTTCTGTGTTTCTTTCCGCTTTGCATTTTTAATATCTTGTCGTGGACCTTCCTTGTCCTTGTCATGGACCCTCACACGGGCCTTGCCTGGCTCGGTGCTCCCACATCACCTCCACCATCCCAACCACACCGACCTGCCCACACCGTGTCCTCCCCAGGCCACATTCCCACTCCCAGCCACAGTGAGTCCCACGGTGTGTAAAACATCCCTCTCTCACCTCCTGCAGCCAGGATTCTGCTCACTGGGGACATCCAGGCAGAGTCTCGTGTGTGGGTGCTGCTGTGGGGCCACACTGGAGATGTGTAGGACCAAGGTGAAACCCCTGGGAAAAGCCTGTGGGGAGGACAAGGATACTGGTGGCCCCTCATTGCTGTCTGTGCTACAAGGATCTCAGATGGAATTTGTGACAGGGTGGAGATCTCGCATGGAGAGTGTGTGGGAAGCCTTGCAGGAGTGTGAACAGGACTCCTTCCCCTCCGTGAAAGAGGAAGGGTGTGCATCCATGGGAATGCAGCTCTCAGAGAAACTGAGCCATGGGAAGCAAAACTGTGCTGGTGGAAAGCGACCCTTGGAAGCCTCCAGTCCAGCGTTCCCTGGAGCAGGAGGAGCCCAGGACTGGATCAGGACAAAAAGGGCTTTGCACAACTGAACCCTGTGAACACTGGGGGATAGAGACTCTGCAAACACTGGGGGATAGAGACTCTCCTGGCCATGGGCCCAAGGCTGAGCCTCCCCTCCTGGACAGGGAGTGTTTCCCAATGCCCAACCTGAACCTCCTCCGCTCCAGCTTGTGTTTGTTGACCCTTCCTGTACTGTCTGGCATCCCTGACAAGAGCCTGGCTCTGCCATCCTTGTAGATTGGCCCTTCAAAAGGTCACAGGCTGCTCCACGACATTCTCCGTCTCCTTTCACCCAGCAGAAGAGGTGAGACCTTCCCTCACCCTCTGTGCCAAGCCAGCCTCTCCCTCTGCCTCTCCTGGCAGATCTGTGTGCCCCAGCCTTTGCCCATCTTGGTTGCCTTGCCTGGTCCCTGTCCAGTTTCTCCCAATGTTCCTGAACTGGCAGCTCCCGGCTGAACGCAGCGTTCTGGGGGCCCTGAGCTCTGACAGGAGCTTCCTCCCGCATTCAGCTGTTCTCCTGCACAGACTGCAGCAGGCAGCTTGTCTTGTTTGCAGTGAGTGACTGCCAGCTCCTCTCCACGCCGGCATCACCATCACCAGCAGCCTTTGGCAGCAGGATTGCAGCTCAGCCAGTCTGCTCCACGTTCAGCTGAGTTTTCTGCTTTTCCTGCCCAGATTTTCTCAGCCTGCCACTGACGCTGCTGGGAATGATGATGCAAGAACCTCTTTAGTTGTTCCCAGCCAGATGTGTTCTCCTGTTTCATCACTCTGCGTGCACTGTCCAGATCTCTGTGTGCTCTGCTGCTCCCAGGGCCTGTGCCAGGCTTGGAGCCTGGGCTTCTGCTCCTGTCCAGGCTTTGCCACGTCCCACTGCCTCCACCACAGTGAGCAGTTCCAGGCTGAGAGCACTGAGAGCTCTGCTGAGAGCTTTACTTTTCATCCTTTTCCCAGAAAAGCTTCTCCTTTCTTTCCCAAAATGTGCACATCGAGGCCTGTGCACAAATGTAGGCATGGCCACACACACACACATGCACACGCACGTCTGCACACACATTTACACACGTGCACACCGCACACCTGCCCGTGTGCAGTCACTCACACGCAGGCACAAATCACATCCCAGAATGGTTTGGGTGGGAAGGGACCTGAAAGTTCATCTCACTCCAATCCCCTGCCATGGGCAGGGACACCTCCCACTGTCCCAGGCTGCTCCAAGCCCCGTCCAACCTGGCACTGGACTCTTCCAGGGATGGGGCAGCCACAGCTGCTCTGGGAAACCTCGGGCAGGGCCTCACCACTCTCACAGGGAAGAGTTTCTTCCCAATATTCCACCTAACCCTGCAGTCAGTGGGAAGTCATTCCCCTTTGTCCTGTCCCTATCCCAAGTCCCTCTCCAGCTCTCTTGGAGCCCCTTTAGCCACTGGAAGGGGCTCTAAGGTCTCCTTGGATCCTTCTCTGAAAAATCCCAAACCTGCTGTGAAGTGGCAGCAGCAATGCCCAGGAGCAATGCCCACGGCATTCTGGGGACAGGACATATTCTTATCCTGGCCATCTGTTCACCATGCTAGAGGTTAGTTTGGACCAGAGCCATGGCACCCAGCCCCTGGGGTTCCCTGAGCAGCAGAGGTGTCAGGGCAGGGCCAGGGGTGTGAGGTGACATCTGTGTCCCACCAAGGATCCGTCCCTGGACTCATCCTGCAAGCACAGCTCCGAGATCCAGGCCAGGCACTGCCTTTGCCACACCTGACCAAGGTTTGCTCATTTCAGGGACATCCAAACAGGAGCTGCTACCACCACAGCTGGAAACAGAGCAGAGAAGGTCGTGAGGAGGGACCTGGAGGAAAGATTCACTTCCCAGGCTGTGAAGGCTCTGGGGACCATTTCCATTCTCTTGCTGAAGATTGGTGCCACCTGCGGCTGTGCTGCCAGGGACGGGATGGGGATGCTCCCAGGGATGGGATGCACTGTCCCAGAGTGGATGCACAGCCTGTCTGGAGAACCTGTGGAGCGAGGAAGAAGCTGCCTGGGATGGGGAGTCCATGGGAAGGAGAATCTCTGCCCCTTCTGGAGAAGGTGAAGCACTTCAGAGCTGTTTGAATCCGACTCAGCTTGGCCTCTGACTGTGCTACAGCCTGATTTGGGAATTTCCTTAGGACCATCACCCTTCCTGGGATCTCATGTGCCTCCTGCAGGCAGATCTGGCTCGGGCTCAGAAAACAAAGTCAGACAACACAAAGCTCTGTGCATTCATCGCAGTGGCTCTTGCAGAGTGACCCTTCAGGCTCTTTTCTCCCCTCCAGTCAACTTCTGGGCATAGCTTTGGTTCTAGCACTGCCATGACAGTAAATACTTCAATTCCCATGGGAATCGAGATTATTTCTGTGACTGGGATTTTAAAAGTCACAAGGATTTGGTTGGCAGAACCTGCAGGGTTGAGCCAGGGGCCTGCAAGGGGAAACACCACCTGACAATGAGAAATGGAGCAAAATCACAAGTTTAGTGTTTCTGTTCACTCCACGTCAGGTTATGGTGGCATTCATGAGTGTGTCTGTAAATCAGTCATGATGATTCCCCTTCCTTGTTCTCCAACCAGAGACACTCAACAACAGCTTGTGGAGGTGCTGGGAGTTTGGGGTGAGCTCCCTGACCCTAATCCAGCCTCTTCCTTTCGCTCCCATGGTGGCCCTTCAGGAGACTCCCAGAGTCTCTCTCCTGTTCCCAAGGCAATGGGATCATGGAAAACAGGCAATGGGATCATGAACTCCCACAATGATCTGTAACCACAGAGGGAGGACAAACCCAGAATTTGCCTCAAGGGGCTCTTGAGAACCCAGCCCAAGGCCTGAAGCCTTTTTTCTGCTGTTTCATATTCATTTTAATCACATTTCCTCCATGATGCATCATCATGGAACACGGTGCTTTCTTTCCCACTCACTCCTCATGAGCCATTCACAGCTCCCTTTCTGTGAAATGTTTTCCCCTGGAATTCCTGTGGAAGACACTGGGCAGACAGCGATGGGAGCTGCTGTCCTGGCCGTGCTCACAGCCCCAGGAGCACAGCTGGAGCCCCCCTCGCCCTGAGCACAGCGCTCAGCACTGGGGACGAGGACACTCATTTTGCATCCATGGCTTTGCTCCAGATAATCAAAATTATTTTTGCCAAGCTGAAGGTCTCTTGAAAGAGTTTACATTTTTAAAGAAAGAAAAATTGAAATGTCTGACATGGAAAAGTAGTGAAGAGAGCCCAAAACAGGGCTACTGTGAGTGATGTCTTACTTGGGGGCTCCAGGAGTTTCCAGTTTGACAAAAAAAGACTTGTGGGAATTTCTGCAGAGAACACTGTGAATATTTTCAGGGAATTCTGAACATCCTAAAGTGTGAGATTCTCAAGGGAATTTGAGCCCAGTGGTGTGAGCTAAGGACATGCAAAGCAAAGCAAAATGTCTCCTTTCTGCCTTCCTCAGAACGACCCAGTCAGGATCCAAGTCCTCCACATTCGCTCCTTTCTTATTTTGCCAGAGCAGATGAAGCTCCTGACAATGTCCAGGGCTGAAACAAATTTGGATGCTTTGAAAAATCAGGTTAAAAGAATTTTTGGAGGCATCTGAAGGTGTTCCTGCACCTTCTCCCACTCAGCATGGTGCTCTGATGCTTGTACAGAACAAGGGCGACCCAAGCCAGGTCTCACCCGCTCGAAACCTGCTCAGGGAGCACCTGAGGGGCAGGAGGGCCGGGGAGGGGGGCTGAGCAGGGGGTTTGACAGTTTTTGTTCACTAAAGTGAGCAGCCCAGCCTAATGCGGGTCAGTCACTCGCCGCTCCTGCCCGGTCAGCTGCAGATTTAGCGCTGGTCAAAGGTCTCTCCAAACATTTACCATCCATTAAGAGCTAACCTTTCCGAGGGACGGCTGAGGCCGGGGTCCCTGCATGGCTGCAGGCGATGCGCGGGGCTCGCTGCCTCTCCGGGGGGCTCTCGCTGTCCCGGGAGAGCGACATTCCAGGGGTGGACGCTCCCTCCTGCTCCCATCCCTCCTCCGGCAGCCCAGAGCCGCGAGCAGCTCGCTGGCAGCTGGACATTCCTCGTGGGCACTGTCAAGTTTGCTGGTCTTCTCCGTCCGAAAATAAACAGCGAAACGTATTTGAGATCAGAGCTTAGCAGGAAATGGGTTTAAATGGTTTTCTTTCCTTCGCGGGACAGGTTTTCACCGATTTGGAATTTTCCCCATCATATATCGTGATCAAAGCAGAAATCACGGAGTGTCAGTTTGATTTTTCGGCGGGGTCTATCAGATTTGTCATTTAAATTTCACTTGGTGGATGGTGAGCACATCAGGATGGTGCTTTACGTCCGGCAGAGAGGAGAGAAAAGGAAAATGCTCATGAGAGAGATCCTAAAGGATTTGACAAAGCTGCAGAGAGCTCAGGGAGAGCTTTGCCTCACTCAAGACTGAACAAGAAGCTCAAGATCTGACTCGGTAACAGAGATAAATGTTTAAGATTAGGCTTATGGCTCCATTAAAGCCTTTTATTCTATGGGATTGGAAATGGCAACAGAGCAGAAGCTTCACTTGAAGGCCTGAAGAGAGGCATAATAACAATAAAAATAATAACAACAATTTGCTATGATTGTTATTAATGCTGTTGTGATTATTATTGTATTTCGGTGGAAATAGGCACATGGCTGAATTAAAATACATGCTAATCTCTAACCTGTACAAACAAAGAAACCTTATCCACAGTCAGAATTAAGAATTTAACACTGAATTGGACCCAATTCCAACATTTTAACTGGAGTGATAAGAACTTCTCAAAACCTGGGGAGATGTTGCTCTAAGGACAGTGATTTTATCACACCTTGTTCCATCTACACCCTCAGACGACCCTTGGCTGTCAGTGCTGGGCTCCAGAGCTGGGATCCTCCTCCTTTTCTCCAACCCAAAGTTTACAGAGCCCAGGCAGCAGCCCTGGTTCAGTCTCTCACGCTCTCAGCTTTGCTTTGGGTTTCAATCCCACCTGCAAAGGCACATTGCTCCCTTTAGCTTCACAAAAGGCATTTCTTGAGTTTTCCCCTTCCTTCCCTTTCTCCCCTGTTTTCCAGCTCTCTCTCCTTTCACCACCTCTGTCCTACCTCAGGGTTTGAGGTGCTCCTGGCAGACACCTGATGAGCCTCACTTTGCTGGCAGCCACGGTCACCTCTGATTTCACGGCTCCGACTTTGGAGCCAGTTTGCATTTGTGATCTTGGCTTGAAGTGTTGCAAAACGAGCCAGTATTTGCCTGAAAATAAAGCATGATATATACTTAGGAGTGTTTACATGGGAGAAAAGGGATTTTTTTCCCCTGACACTTAGGAGTCCTCAGATTCTGGCTGTTTTTGGAGGAGCCAGGGTGCTGTGCATTCCCACTGCCTGGTGTGCAGTGGTTTTCTTATTTAGGTCCTCACGCCCTCAGAGCTGGTGGGTTTGGGTCTGAAACTTTGTGCTGATTATTTTCTGGGTTTCAAAACTTTTGGACTTTAAATGAAGCTCTTACATCTGTGAATAGGTACAGAAAGAATGAATTTGGGTTTAAAGTTGCTGAAGGACTGTTCCTCACACTGCTGCTGCTGCTTTTACCCTCGCAAGGAGAGAAGACAAATCTGCATTCCAAATTCTTCATACAGCTTTCTGTTCCTATTGCTCTGGAGGAAGCGAGCACTGTGGAGTCGAAAAGAGGATGAACACGGGCAAAGGAAACTGAGAGGGGCAGAAAGCTTTTTGCTGTTGAGGAAGGTTCTTCCAGGGGATCAGCACCTCCTGGATATGGAGGCATCAGCCAGCATGAGCATCTCTGAGAGCTCTGGCCTGGAGAGATCAGCAGAGCTTGACTGCAGGGACAGCTGAGACAGCCCCTGCATTAAATCAGCCTCGCAAAATGAGTAGAAAGTGCCTCAGAATGTCCCCATCAAAGCCTAATTATCTGCTGACTTCTTAGACATGAGAGAATTTTCATTGTCTATTTAATTTCATGCTTATCATCAAACTAGTCATTAAATAGCTGAGTATTAGGGGAAAAATGCAAAGCTTTCTGGTCTGTCTTGTTTAATCCTTCAGCCCCTCCTTTCCCTCCTCCCCGTCCCATTTTCTCTCTGGCACAGTCAGGAAGAGGGGAGAGCAGGCAGGGAGTCCTGCTGGGCACTGGGCAGTCCCTGTGTCCTGGTGTCCAGGTGGGCAGGATGGGGGAGTCCTGGGGATGGAAAATCCCCCAGTTCCATGCCAGAGCTCAGCTCTGCCTGCTGGCACTTTGGACTTGGCATCCCATGGGTTGTAGCAGAGGTGCAGAAACCACCAAGAGCACGATGAGACCCAGAGGTTTGATCATTACAAGGAAAATGAACTGTCTGGGAGTCAGGTGAATCATTTAAAACAGAACCACAATGATTGAACAGCAAATGGTGCTGGGCTTTCCTGTCTCATAACACATTAGTGGGGGACATTACAAGAAATTGGAAAATAAAAAATTGTCAGTCACTGGAAGGGTTTTGTATGTAGGGTGAATCGAGGATGTGGAATTGCTGCTTTGGGCTATATTTGAAATCAGGAACATGGAAACATTTAAGCAGAGATTGGCTACTTAAACTGATGCCAGCCCTGCCCCACTGGGATCGTTCCTGCTTTAGGTCTGGGCTGCTCTTCAGCTGGGCTGTGTGCGGGGAACAGGGCCGGACTGAGCCTGCAGCAGCTTTCTGCAGCCTGCCTGAAATCCCTGTTCTGGCCATGGCGGGATTTTGGCTCAGCTAACCCAGGACACACCCAGGAAGGCAATTCCCGGCTTCATGAGGATTTGTGGCCATGTCCTGTCTGCTCCTCCAGTGCAGTGTCCCTCCTTCTGAGGGGACATCACTGTCAGGCAGCCTACACAGCAAGACAATCCCATCCAAAAGACCCTTGATTAAGAGTTTTGCCTTGATGCCAATTCCTGCTTTCTGCAGTTTGGTTTCTAACATCCAGGAGGAACCATTCCCTAGCAGCAGCCTCCAAGCTGTGAACTTTTGACCTGAGCTAATTACTGAATTCACTTTATAGAAGTAATGAGGTTCTGAGCCTCTGCAATGCCTTGGAGGCTCTAGAGAGTCCGAGCCAAAACCTGAGCTCCCTAATCAGTTCTGACTCTGTTTTTTTTATTCATTTACTGAGTGCCCCGAGGCACTGCCGCTCCTTGAGCTCCCTGGGAGGAGCTGCAGTGCTGCTCTCCCCAGTCTGCAACTGGGCAAAATATCCCAGGCAGGGCTGTGGGGACACTCAGCACCTCAGTGATGAGAGGAGGAGACACCAGTGGGGACCAATGGTCAGAGCAGCAGGGCCAAGAGAGTTGGGCTCAAGTCTCTCCTCAAATCTACTGTTGGGCAGCTGGGATCTCCTCCCTCTGCCTCAAAACCTCCAACAAAGAACCAGAGAGAATTTTGCCGTCTGTGGGAGGGCACTTGGCTAGCTGTGGGCAGTGTAAGGGTGAGAGGAGGGGAGGTGTGGCTGTACAGGACCGTTCATGGACACTGGCAGCAGGAGCCCAGCAGGAACAGGCAGTGGGAACACTGCGGAGATGTTCCTGTGCTCTGGGCAGCTTGAGAAGTCCCATCTCCCTCCCTTTGCTGAGTTCTTCCCACCTAGTCCAGGCAGGCCTTAACCAGCAGTCCAAAACCAAGCCCAGAGAAGTGGTGGATGCCCCATCCCTGGATCTGTTCAAGGCCAGGCTGGATGGGGCTTGGAGCAATCTGGATTTTTCTTCTGGAAGGTGTCCCTGCCCATGGCAGGGGATTGGAACTAGATGAGTTTAAAGGTCCCTTCCAACCTAAATAATTCTGTGATTCTGTGGCTCCGTGATTCTGCCTTTCCCTGGGAACATTCAGGAGCTGCCAGCAGCTGAAGAAGAGCTGGAGACCTGTGCTGAACCCCTCAGCCTCAAGCCCACCACTGGTCTCCAGCTGCTCACAGAGCCAGCGGTCCCGGCTTCCCCTCCCAAAGGCTTCCCCTTGAGCTTGCTGTGTTTGTCCCTCTCACGTGCTGGAGCAGCCAGGGAGACACTGGGGAGAAGGTGACTGTGTCACCCCAGTCAGGACACTGCTGACCAGCTCCCCCTCCAGCCCTCCCCTCCTGCAACCTCCCACTCTGGGGCTGAATGGCGAGGAGAGAGAGAATCCCCAGTGCCCAAGCCAGGAATGGAGACGGGCAGCTGTGCTGTCCCTGGGCACCCTCGTGAGCGGCTTGAGGCAGGAATGGTTCTGCAGGCAGCTGTGACCTCCTGATGCCCAGCCAGCTGTGCTGCCATGGGGGGCTCCTGCTGAGCCTCACTGAGGCTCGTCCGTGGGCAGGGGGGGACCCCAAGGTGAGCTCTGCCCCACAGGGGACCCCAAGGTGAGCTCCACTCCATGCTGGGCAGGGAGGGATTCCAAGGTGAACTCTGCCCCACAGGGGACCCCAAGGTGAGCTCCACTCTACACTGGGCAGGGGGGATCCCACACTGAATCACCCCCAGCCACATCCTGCCTGCTCGTGGCACAGTCCGGGCACACAGAGCTGGCTTTGCCTGCCAAGCCCCTCTGTGCCCAGCCCTGCAGTGCCAGCTGGGGCACAGGGAAGGCAGCACTGCCAGGACGCAGGAATGGCCCCGCTGCTGCTGCTGCTGCTGCTGTGGGTCCCAGGGAGGCAGCGCTGGCAGGCGCAGGATGGGAATTCACGTTGCAAATCCACACAAGGCTGAGCTCGAGCACCCGGGGCCAGCGCAGTCATCGCTGTGGCCTTGGCACACCCAGCTCTCCTTGCTGAGGGTGATGGGCTGGGTCATTGTGTAAAATTGGCACATTTCTTTCTGCTGTTCCTCTCGCCCTTCAGACAAAGGGTTGGTGATACAAAGTGGGGACTTTGTGACCATCCTCATGTTCAGCCTGACTCAGATAATGGCATTTACCACACAGGTTTGAGGCATCACCTCACCCGACACAGGCCAGAGGAATTAACCTGCAATGCAAATAATAAGATATTTTTCTTTTGAGTACAAAAATTCCCTAAAAATACTTGTGGTATTTCTAACTTTAAGTCATAGTCCTGCAAGTGAAGGTTGTGGCATCTGAAATTCTCAAAAATTCAGTGTTTTAAAACAGCTGCAGCAGAAAAATAAAGTGACTGGGGGAAGCAAGAGTGGTTGTCCCAACCAGCTCATGCTGTGGACACTGGGAGAAGGGTATTGGCAGGTGGAAATGCACCAAAGTCCTTTGCCTTCCGTGGAGATGGGCTGATTTTGCATCACTTGTTGTGAACAAAGAACTTACTTGGTTTGGAGGCTGCAGGGAAGTGATGCAGAAAAATCTGTGACTGGACAGGTAGGGATAAGCTGTGAATGCCTGTTACGAACACACATATATAATATTCTACAATTCTATAATTATAACATATAATTTTATAATATGATATCTTTTTTATAGTTCATCAAATCATCCAGCAGGAGTTAAAACTTTATCTTGGGAGATTCAGATCCACAAGGATAGTGAGCTATAGGCAATTCAGTGGTGGATGTGGCCAACAGAGAGTGTTCTTGAATTTCAGATACTTTTCCAAAAATAAGAAGAAAAAATTGTAAGAACCATGTTAAAAAAAATTAATCTTTTCATGTTGCATGGTCAGTTTGCTGCCAGTGGAGCTGCCCTGGCTGTGGGCAGGTGAGCACACCTGAGAAGGCTCAAGACACATTGGTTTACCAGGAACTAAAGTTTTTATGGGTTCCTCCCAACACAGATAATCCAAAATCACTTGGAGAGAGCAATAAATCCTGGAGCTCTTGTGCCACCTCTCATGTCCCCAGCTGCTGCATCATCGTGCTTGGGGCAGTGGGACAGTGCTGGCAAACTTGAAGGAGCAATAAAGGAAATCCATTTCATTAAATCAGGGAAGAGTGGTCGATGTAATTTTGCAGATTTCATTTGGTGTTAAACCCCCCTGCCTTGCAGTGGGGCAGACAAAACCCTGCTGCCAGTGGAACCGGTGACTGGAGAGGGCAGTGCAACTGGACCTGGGAGGAGTCTGAGGTGTGAGGTAAGAGGTGCAAGGCTGGCTGCTGGAGGTAGATTTTTTGGTGATTAGACCATTTAGTCTGGTCATGAAAAGCAGATAAGCTTTAGGGAAAACAAGCCCTTCTCTGAATTTGAAATAGAAGCAGCAAATTGACAGATGGTTCAGGATAGCAGGAGCAGTGCAGCGGGGCCAGCTAATCACCGCAGATAAGATCTCCAGCACAGGCAGTCTCCCAGCCCCCCTGGCACCGTCCCTGTCCCCGCAGACAGCCCGGCAGGTGGGGAAATGCCCCCAAAGCAGGAGTGACCTCACGTCCAAGGGGACTCGTGCAGCTCCAGCTGTGGCAGCAGTGCCTGGTGCAGCCCCAGTGCCAAAGAGGCTGAGCCAAACCACTGCCAACACCGCTCCTCAGCCTCTGATGGGAGCCTCAGTCTCGGGGAGTGTAAAAGCTCATGAGGCACAATCTGCCTCTCCATCCCTTGGCAGGTGTTTCCAGCCCCAAGGAAATATGATTCGTGTTGCCCACAGGTACCAAAACCATCTTGTGAGAAGATGGCAGAATTAAATTGTTTTTAAAGAAATTAAAAGAATTAAAGTTTGTAAAAGCACCAGGAGAGTCAGTGCTGNGGTGTTTCCAGCCCCAAGGAAATACAATTCATGTTACCCACAGGTACCAAAACCATCTCGTGAGAAGACGGCACCAGGAGAGTCAGTGCTAGAGCTGGATTTTCTCCTCAGTGGGGTGTGCTGGGTCCTGTGTGCAGAATCCCTGTCTCCAACTGTGCTGTGCATTCCTGAGCGCCTCTGCAGTCCAGAGCTCCCTGGGCTACCAGAAACTCCTGGGACCCCTCTCATGGACTTACCTGGGCGTTGGAAAATGGTCTGGAAAGCACCACCCTGCTGTGGTTACATTGAGCAACACCAGGCTGGCTACTTCGGGCTCACACTGGTTGCCCAGAGCAGCTGTGGCTGCCCCTGGATCCCTGGCAGTGCCCCAGGCCAGGTTGGACGGGGCTTGGAGCAGCCTGGGACAGTGGGAGGTGTCCCTGCCATGGCAGGGGAGGGAATGGATGGTCTGTAGGGTTCCCTCCCACCCAAACCATCCTGGGATTCCACGATTCTGTGACTCTGGCGCAGGAGCTGCCAGGCTGGACTGAATGGCGAATTCCATCTTTTATGCCTCCATCCAGTCCCCACACTTCCTCCTGGTCTCCATTAACACAAGAGCCTTGGGAAGGTTTTGTTCAGATTAGTGGGGAAGGTTTTAGGAAAATTCCTCTATGACATTCTTGAGAGAGCTCTCCCCTCACCGCTGCAGACAATCCCGTTTTCCCTCTTGGGGGACTCGAGCTGGATTGACAGGAGCCGACATCCATCCTGTGGGTGCATGCAGCACCCGGGGCCTCTTTGTGTCAGGCTGCTTTAACAACAAACAGAGCACGGCCCCTGGAGCGCCCAGCCAGCCGGGGAGACACGGGGAGAGGGACCCAGCACGGCCAGCTCCTCATGCCTGGATTACCCTGTGGGTGAAACACAGATGAAAACGATTTTCACTTTTTTTTTTCATTTTAAGATCCCCCATATTGACAAAATGTGAGTATGAGGCAGATTGACATCCAGATTTGACTTGGGAAGCAGTTCAGCATTAACCTATTAAGCTAATGAACCCCAGTTATCTGGATTCGTTTGCCAAAATTAGACCCAGGAAATGGCTGTTTATTCAGTGGGAAGGAGAACATAAAAATCTGCCCCTAAAATTTCCCAAAGCAGCTGATGATGTTGTCTAATTCTGATGGAATTCTTAACCTGACACATTTCAGAGAGGCTGACTGTCAGGGAATTGACCCCTGGAAAAATCAGGATAATGGCACATGGTTTTGCTCACAGATTTTAAGATTTTCCTATGCAAATGTTATGTTATGCATCCAGTCCGGGGTTAATAGTGCCCAGACAGAATCTGCCCTAATACATTTATGTATCAAACAGGGCTGCCCAGTAAATAAATTCAAAAGATTTTCAAACTCAGACCTTTTAAGGCCGGAACTCAGAGATTTCTGTGGGATTTGGAATTGAGGGGGAATGCCATTTCAGCTGAAGGAAGCAGAAGCTCCTAACAGGTTCCTGATGGAAGGAGTAGCGGCAGGATTATTGGAATTTCATTTGTCTGGGGAAGGGAAAGTTATTTCTTGCCTCTTCTGCCTCCTTGGCTCTGTTGGAGGAGGCTCTTTGCTCCTGTTTCCTGAATTTCATTGATAAGGTCAAACAGGCAGGATCAGCAGGGAAAAGGCACGAGGAACTCAGTCCTGCATGGAGAACTGAGCCGTGTTTAATCATTATTATGATAATATAACATTTATAGTGCAGTGGAGGCGTGGGGCTACCAAGAGAGCCATACACCAAAAATCCATCAAGGTCAGTATTTCACCTCCAGCAGCCCCGTGTGGCTGCCACCAGGGCAGGATGAGAGCCGGAGGAAAATACACTTGCCCAGAATATTCTCCAAACCTCCAGCCACTGGTGTCTCAAAGATCCCTCAGGCTGGGGGACGCTGCAGTGTTCCTCACCACTGGGGATATTTTTGTTTTTCCTTCAATCCCATTCCTATTCCTATTCCTATTCCTATTCCTATTCCTATTCCTATTCCTATTCCTATTCCTATTCCTATTCCTATTCCTATTCCTATTCCTATTCCTATTTCTGCCATATTTCCCTGGCATCATTAGAAGGGAGGGAGGGAGGGAGTGAAATCATAGAGATGCTTCTTGACTCCTTCTTCCCTTGGCCAGATCTTCCCTATCCTTTCCATATCCCTTTCCCTGGGATATTTGTGCAGAAGGGAATGATGGTCCGAGCATTTGTGACTCTCATGGCCACAGATCAGTCTCAAAACTGACTGTGACAGTCGTGCAGAAATGTCCTTAATTTGGGAAGATGAGCAGGAAGGTGCAATGTGCCTTTAAAAATCTCCTTGCCCAGGGAGACCTGGGTCCAGCACATCACCCAAGAGCCCGAGAAATTTGATAGATGAGTCTCCAACATTCTTGTCATGTCTCCCCTTCTCGTTTTGCCCCCTTCCCCAGGCTGGGAGTGCTGAGAGGCGTGCTGTGAGGTCTGCCTTGTGTCCGGGAGCCTGTCAGAGCTGGGACAGCAGCCCATGGCCTGCAGCTGGACTCCGAGGAGTCTCCATCAAGCACTCATCCAAACGTCTCTCCCGGGCGGAATGCCCTGGGGTTCGGCACGCCTTTGTTTTGAAAGCCACAGTTATTTGTATCAGCAAAGCATGCAGAGAGTGCCCCGAAAAGAGAGGGAGGGGGAAGAGAAGAGGGAGGGGGCAGAGAGCTTCTGGGCCTGATGGGATCATGCTCAGAGAAACAGGGAGAGAGGCGTTATTGGGGTGTGATATTAAACAGCATCAGTGCTTCTGGAGAGAGCCCCAAGTCCCATGGCTGCGAGGGGGACAGGGCTGGTGCAGACCCTGTGAGGATCCAGCTCTCCCTTGGGTGCTGCCAGGCTTCACCAGGCACAGGAGGGCAATGGGGAACACAGCAACGGGGTTTGAGAGCTGCTGCTGAATGCACGTGGGGTCTGGAGATTGTGGGATAGAGAAAAGGCCCCAGTTGGGTTTCTGGGAGAGCAGGGAATATGAAATCCTTTTCCTCCAGTAGATGCTACACAGGAATGACCTGGGGACATGAGAGACAGTGATAAGTGACTCTCTCCATCCCCTTTTATCCTGTTTACAATACAGAGGCTTTCCTTGAACAAAACCCTTTTTTTCCTCTCCCTGCTCCTGGCTGTTGTGTCTAAACGAGCCAATTTGCTGAAGGACTCCTTCTGGAAGGACTTGAAGTCTAACAAGAACAGACGCTGGGGTGCAGCGTGTTGTTGCTGGCAAAAATCAATTTCTTCACAAAAGAACAGAAATCTGTTCTTGTATTTCAGTGCTTGCCATTTCATCAGGCCTCCTGTGATACCTCTCACAGCCTGGCCAGGAGGGAAATCCCAGGCTCTATTTCCATTCAACCTATTTCCAGAAAGTGTTTGAAAATGGGGTATAATGGCTCAGGGAAGGGAGAGAAGGGACGGGGAGCGAATGTGTTTGTTGCTGCTGCAGTTAATGGTTTTGTTGATATGCTGTTTATCCTTGGGCTGATGTGATTTCTGGGGCTCGAGTTGCTGTTTGACATCCAGGGGATAATCTCTTGCCAGAGGCCTGGCTGGCTGCATGGCAGGGCAGGGCAGACTGAGCTCGATGCATCATCTGAGACGCAAGACACGGACCCACGGGGACAGAATCTCTCATTAATTAAAGATGCGTTGTTGTTTCCCTCTTTTGTATCTGCGTGACGCTCAGGGACGTGTTCTCCTGTGACAAGGCTGCATTCTTCAGGTGCTCACCCTGAACTGCAAATGAGCAACAACAGAAAGGACCCAACACTTTGGAGACTGTTCCGGCCTCCAGGTTTCCCAATTTGCCCAGTCTCACCTCAGGAGGTGTCTGCCTTCAGCTTCCCCACCTCTGAAAATATTTTCTCACTTTTTCTCCAACGTTTGCCATCCTTCAGTAGCCTGAATTTTTTGCTGTACAGTTATTTAGGTCTTGCATAAGTGAAGTGCAGGACAAGGCTGAGGTTGCTGAAGAAAGTTTAGGATTTAAATCAGTGTATTTTATTCAACTGTATTAGAGCATTTTGTCTGGACGGACCCAGTTTAAGATATTGTTCTTGTTGATAAAGCAGGTTTCCCTTCACACCACAGGTGGGACAGACAGCACAAACCCAGAAAAGGGCAGAATCAGCTCAACATTGGGTGAATTCAAAGCCTGAGGAACAAATATAAAATCACAGCATTTAATGGAGGGGAGAAATAGTGGAGGAGGAGAGAGCTGAGTGCTTGTCTGGGCCACGAGGACAGAGGACACAGACTTTTAAATGATTGATCTTGTGCTATAGACTTGAATGCTTTACAGAATACAAGCCTTTATTAGAGAATTTAGTGTATCTCTAAGTAGGGAGAAAAACCCAGGATTATTAATAAAGCAAAACTGTTTGCAGGGTGGACGCCCTAAACTGACTGTGATCATGTGTGAACAAACCTGTGGAGGCAGTTCTCTGGCAATGAAACAGGGATTGGGACAGCAAGGCGTGGTGCAGGACAGATGTAATGATGATGAAAGAGCAGGAAGAGCTGTTTTAGAAGGGATACCTGGATGTAGGATTCATCCTACAAGGATGGAGGTATCCCCTTGGTGTCTGCATCTCCAGGTGTGTTGGTCACCTGGGCTTCTAGAGGTGACCTGGCCTCTGGAGGTCACACCTGCAGCGCCGTGTCCAGCCCCTCTCGGCATCAGGAGCTGCTCAGGGGAGGAGACCATGGAGCTGCTCCAGGGCTGGAGCCCCTCTGGAGCCAGGCTGGGAGAGCTGGGGGTGCTCACCTGGAGAGGAGAAGGATCCAGGGAGACCTCAGAGCCCCTTCCAGGGCCTAAAGGGGCTCCAGGAGAGCTGGAGAGGGACTGGGGACAAGGGATGGAGGGACGGGACACAGGGAACGGCTTCCCACTGCCAGAGGGCAGGGTCAGGTGGGATATTGGGAAGGAATTCTTCCCTGTGAGGGTGGTGAGGGCGGTGAGGGCCTGGCACAGCTGTGGCTGCCCCTGGATCCCTGGCAGTGTCCCAGGCCAGGCTGGCCGGGGCTGGGAGCAGCCTGGGACAGTGGGAGGTGTCCCTGCCATGGCAGGGGGTGGCACTGTGCCACGAATCCATTCCATGCTCCCGGGGAGGGGATGCAGTTCCGCGACCCACAGCGGCTCTCGCAGGTGTCACCACCTTCGCTGACGGCGCCGGGAAGCTGCAGGCGCTATTGGTGATGCTGCGGGCGGAGAGAATCACGAAATTATTTCTGTGGGAAGCGACGGCCGAGCACTGCCCGGCCCGGCCCCTCACGGCCCCGGCCCCG
>VYZT01058784.1:6296-51007 GCA_013400735.1 Pomatostomus ruficeps | reverse complement strand
TTGGTTTTCCTGATCCCTGGCACTGCACAGACTGAGCTAAAGGAAGCTCTGTTGGTTTTCCCGATCCCTGGCACTGCACAAACCGGGGTAAAGGAAGCTCTGTCAGCTTTCCCGATCCCTGGCACTGCACAGATCAGGGTAAAGGAAGCTCTGTTGGTTTTCCCGATCCCTGGCACTGCACAGCCCGGGGTAAAGGAAGCTCTGTTGGTTTTCCTGATCCCTGGCACTGCACAGACTGAGCTAAAGGAAGCTCTGTTGGTTTTCCCGATCCCTGGCACTGCACAAACCGGGGTAAAGGAAGCTCTGTCAGCTTTCCCGATCCCTGGCACTGCACAGATCAGGGTAAAGGAAGCTCTGTTGGTTTTCCCGATCCCTGGCACTGCACAGCCCGGGGTAAAGGAAGCTCTGTTGGTTTTCCTGATCCCTGGCACTGCACAGACTGAGCTAAAGGAAGCTCTGTTGGTTTTCCCGATCCCTGGCACTGCACAAACCGGGGTAAAGGAAGCTCTGTCAGCTTTCCCGATCCCTGGCACTGCACAGATCAGGGTAAAGGAAGCTCTGTTGGTTTTCCCGATCCCTGGCACTGCACAGCCCGGGGTAAAGGAAGCTCTGTTGGTTTTCCTGATCCCTGGCACTGCACAGACTGAGCTAAAGGAAGCTCTGTTGGTTTTCCCGATCCCTGGCACTGCACAAACTGGGGTAAAGGAAGCTCTGTCAGCTTTCCCGATCCCTGGCACTGCACAGATCAGGGTAAAGGAAGCTCTGTTGGTTTTCCTGATCCCTGGCACTGCAGAGCCCGAGCTAAAGGAAGCTCTGTTGGTTTTCCCGATCCCTGGCACTGCACAGCCCGGGGTAAAGGAAGCTCTGTTGGTTTTCCCCCTCCCCAATGCCATTGGGGTTATCTGTGGTGCTGAGCACTAAAGCAGAACGTTGGTGGTTAATGCAGCTGGAAGCTCCAATGCAACAGTGCTGGGAAATTAATTTCAGGGGGGTGGAATGCATTGGCAGCGACGTTGTAGCTCGCTTCTGATTCCACTCTTTATTTATTTACTCCGCTCGCAGTGCCTTGAAAAGGTGTCTTTGCTAATGCCCGGGCAGCTTTCCAGGCCATTAAAAAGCTGCTCAGCTCAAATGACGGAGCCGGGAGCTGAGCCTCATCCCTACCCTTAAACAATTAACCCGAGATGGAATCAAGCTGCTCCGTGCCGGAACCTTCCCCCTGCCTGTGCCGCTCCCGGGGGTGCGGAGCCCCCGCAGCCTCCTCTGCACAGCCCCGCTGCTCCAGGCTCTCCCGAGCTCCCGGAATTGTTCTCTCTTGCGTGGAAGGTACCAAGAAATGCCAAACCCTTGCTCTGCCATGGTGCTTTGTTCCAGTGCTTGTCTCTGACTCCCTGTTGAGAAGCTGCTTCTTCTGGAAGTTTTCACTGGCACAGGGTGCCCAGGGAAGCTGTGGCTGCCCCTGGATCCCTGGCAGTGCCCAAGGCCAGGCTGGACAGGGCTTGGAGCAGCCTGAGACAGTGGGAGGTGTCCCTGCCCATGGCAGGGGGGGCACTGGATGGGCTTTAAGGTCTCTCCCACCCCAAACCATTTGGGATTCTGTGATTTGGGTTGGTTTGACTCTAACTCCTGCTGACCCTTGCTGGAGCCCAGGAGTTTTCCTGGTGCCTGCACAAGGGTTAAAGGGATAAACTGGGCTCTGCTGGGTCTGCACCCTCTGCTGCGGGGCAGAAATCTTCCCCTGCTTTTAAGAAAGCTCAAAATACGAAAGCATCCCCTCAGCAGCTTGAATCCCTGGGAGTGTGAGGGGAGGGCTGGCAGCGGAGCACCGAGATGTTTCCTGGGCAGGCTTAATATAGATGGAATCAGGGGTGGTTTTTCCTGCTCTGCGTGGAAGTTGGGCAGCATCCAGCCCTTCTGTTGGTTCGCACCTACCAATTTCACCTGGTGTTTTCCGTGCTAAGGCTGAGTTATTGAAAAACAATAAACCCCCAACCCAGCCAGTGCATTGCTTTTTCATTGTTATGGCAACACACATAAAGAGGAATAAAGCTGGATGCTGGTGGCTGCTGGAAAAGGTCCCCACGAGTCAGTGGCAGTTGACTGAAGTCCATTAGCAGCACCTCCGGAGCCAGCTGGCACTCGGAATGGGAAGAGCAGGGGTGCCTTGCCAACACTTGATGCGAGTTTATAATCTTTGTCCTTTATTTTCCCCCCAGGATCCCCGGAGCAAACACAAATTCAAAATCCACACGTACTCCAGCCCCACCTTCTGTGACCACTGCGGGTCGTTGCTGTACGGGCTCATTCACCAGGGGATGAAATGTGACAGTAAGTGATTGTGGGGGCTCTGGCTGCAAAGGTCTCTCCCACCCCACCCCACGGGGGGCTCAGGCACCCCAAGGTGCGGGGCTGCAGCCAGGACTCTGTGCCCTCTGCCTCTGCTGCGGAGCTGCAGGGCTCTGAGTGCCCAAGTGGGCAACTTCTCACCCGGTGTGGGGAGTCCCCGGGGCTGCGGCAGGGACAGGGGAGGGAAAGGTGTTGGGTTGGGGGGAACCTCCCTGCATCCCTGTGCAGCAGCATCCCCACAGCATCACCACAGCATCACCACACAGCATCCCAACATCCGTGTGCAGCAGCGTCCCCCCGCAGCATCCCCACATCCCGTTCTGCAGCAGGATCCCCCCACATCCCTTCCTGCAGCACCCCGCAGCCCCCTCTGCCACAGCGGCGNCATCCCCCGAGCATCCCCGCCGCAGCCTCCCCTGCATCCCCCGCGCCCCCCGAGCATCCCCGCCGCAGCCGCCCGCCCGTCCCCAGCGCTGGCTCCGAGTGACACCCTGTGGCCGCGGCCGCGCGGTGCCGCCGCTTCTCCCAGCGCTCGGCGCTGCCGGCGGGGGAATCGCTGCTCAGGGAGCAGAAAACGGGGGGTGGAAGCGGAGGGAAAGGATGGAATCGGTAATTTTCCAAGTTAGTCCTGCGTGTTCCTATTTAAGGGGACTGGGACACGCAGCATGTGCCGGCGCTGGCGGCGGGAGCAGCGAGCTTGGCTGCTCCTTGCTCAGGGATAGATAGGGAAGCTCGGCTGCCGTGGGAACAGCATATTCCTTAGAACCTCGGGAACCTTGCCAAGGGGAAGTTAAAAATGTAAATACGTATATATGTATCTTTATACAGAGACAGATATTCCCACCTCTCCCTGTGTATGCGCACACACAGGTGATTTTAATGCCCCTTTCTGGCTCCTGGTGGCTCCGGCTGAGCACCGGGATCGCACCCTGGGGGTGATGGAAGAGAAGTTTAATGAGGCAGCAAAGCCCCAGCGGTTTGACAGGACCCAAAGTTCGGGGGCCCTTTAGTGAGTTTGACAAACCCCAAAGCCCGGGGGTCTCCGGGGCACCCACGGGGGGCTCAGGCGGTGGCTCCCTGTCCCCAGGCTCCGCGGGGTCCCCAGCTGCCTGTGAAGGTCCTTTCGCTGTGTGTTTATCCCAGAGTCCCTCACAACACCCCGGTTTCAAAGGAGGGCAGCTTGTCCCCGTCCCCTCCTGGCAGCGGTGGCAGCGTGCTGAGTGTCCCCTCTGTCCCCAGCCTGCATGATGAACGTGCACAAGCGCTGCGTGATGAACGTGCCCAGCCTGTGCGGGACGGACCACACGGAGCGCCGCGGCCGCATCTACATCCGCGCCGACATCGACAAGGACGTGCTCACCGTCGTAGGTACGTGTGTGCCGGGGCTGCCGCGGCTGCAGCGCCCGGGAGCCCCGAAGGACAGGACGAGGCTCGGAGCCTGGCCCGGGCACGCTGCAGCCCTCTGGCAAAGCCTGGCTGCGGCTCCAGGGCTCCCTGGATTGATGGCACTCCCAGTCACAGGCTTTTCAAAGTGCCTTTTGAATGATGTGAAATTTCAGCATCTGCAGCACCCTGGGAAGGGCGGGGTTTGTGGCAGGGAACAGGATTATCCCATCTCCAGAGGCTTTGCCGCCTGGATTTTGAGTTCCCAGAGGACAATGCTTCTCCCGTTACCTCTGAGCACCTCACAGAACATTCAGCCACGTTCTTGTGAAGCCTCCTGTCCCCAGCACGGGGCCGCCAGACCGGGATGTGGCTCTGGGTGTCTGGTGGCGCAGAGCCAGCGGGGTCGGGGCAGGGATCGCTGTCGGCGGGCGCGGCAGTGACAGTGACAGTCCCCGCGGGGTTTGTCTGTCTGTCTGGTGCGGGCTGAGTCGCTGCCGTGCTGGGAGGGCTCCTGCCCACGCGGGAGGACCCGGCGGCTCCGGCTGCGCAGGGGCGGCCGAGCTGTCGCGGTTATTCCCGGCTGAGTCAAAGCCAGGCGTGCGAAGTGTCCCCTGTGCCCACGCTGCCAGGGCCGGTGCCCTGGAACACCCATGGCAACACCGGATCCTTCTCCCTCTTCCCACCGCCCTCGGCTGGCTGTCCCCGCGGGAGGCTGGTTCCCCACATCCTGTCACCGCCGGAGAAGCCGTGACATCCCCGGGGTTCGTTTCTGTGGGATGGGGTTGGCCCTGTGGGATCCCTTGGTGCTCCTCACCGCTCTGATGGGTGCTTGTCCGCCGGGGAGAGCCATCAGGAGTGTTCCCCCCCAAAAAAAAATATACCAAGTTGTTGAAAATGTTAATGAAAATCTGAAAAAAGTTGTGGAGGATTTTATAATTTAGTTTTTGTTTTATTTGTCCTTAAAGGAGAGCCTCAGTGAACCAGGCAGAACTTTGTTTTCAGAAGTCCTGCCTGGAACAGGGACAGGCACCTTCCTGAAGGTTGGATTGAGTGATCCTGGAGGTCTTTTCCCACCCGAATGATCCCGTGGTTCCCTCCAGCCTCCATCAGGTGCCAGCAGGGTGCAGAGCTCACCCTCCTGCTGGCACCGCGGCTCCTGGCGCCGCGTTCCCAGCGCTCCGGAGGCAGGGGAGGAGCTCCCCGGCCCCGCTCTGAGCAGCTGGATTTTCGTTCCTTCAGCTGGGTTTGAGAGGCTGTTTTATTTCTGGCCCTTTATGGAGGTGTTGGTGAAAACGTGTCGGCTGTTGGCTTTTCCAGAGAGGAAGGGAAGCGTGTTGAGCGCTCCAGAGGAGTGGGAGTGCTTTGGGCGAGGAGAACTGGGCACTGGGGAGCCCAGATGGCCCCAAAGCACAAGCGGGCACCCAGCCCTGGGGAGAGGGAGCCCCCATCCTGTGCTGGCACTGCCGAGGGACCTCTTGGAGTCCTGGGCAGCGCTGGGCCCCTCACGGCAAGGAGGGCACGGAGGGGCTGGATGAGTCCAGGGCAGGGAACAGAGCTGGGAAGGGGCTGGAGAATTCCTGAGGGAGCTGGAAAGGGGCTCAGCCTGGAGCAAAGGAGGCTCCGGGGGCCCTTCTGGCTCTGCACAACTCCTGACAGGAGGGGGCAGCCGGGGGCGTCGGGCTCTGCTCCCAGGGAACGGGGACAGGAGCACAGGGAACAGCCTCAGGCTGGGCCAGGGGAGGCTCAGGGTGGAAATTGGGAACATTCTCTCATGGAAACGCTGCCCAGCCCTGGCACAGCTGCCCAGGGCAGGGGTGGAGTCCCATCCCTGCAGGGATTTAGAAGCTTTATGGATGTGGCACCTGGGGACACGGGGCAGTGCCGGAGCAGCGGCTGGACTGGATGACCTCGGAGGAGTTTCCAGCCCCCGGAATTCCTGCAGGACCTGCCTTGGCTGCGCTGGGGGGCACGGGGGGGCCCGCCCAGGCGGGAGGCGGCGGGGGCGGCAGCGCCGGGCTGGCTCCGAGCAGATTGCGGGTGGGAAATGCCCTTTCCACGATTTCTGCAGGAATTTCATGCGGGGCGGGCAGGGGGAGGAGTTCTGGCGAGGACGGGAGGGGCAGCGCGGGGTGGGAGGGGGGGACGGAGCAGCCGCTGAGCCTGGCGGGGCTGGGCGGCAGCGCTGGCCGGGACGAGCCCACCTTTGGTGCTGCTGCTCGGGAAAAGGGGGCTGTGGTGCTCGGGGAGACCTTCCCGCTGTCCCACCAGCCGGGGGGACCCTTGCCCGGGAATTTGGGAAGCTCTCCCGCGGCCGGGAGCATCCCGGCGGTGCCGCGGGGAGGTGCCCGGCGCAGGGAGGAGCGGGCAGGGCCGGGCCGGTGCCTGCAGGCGGCAGCACGGGCACGGCCAGCTCCTGTTCCGTTTTCCTCTCCGAGCTGCCAGAGTGAACAGGGAATTGCGGGATGCTCCTCAGCTCTGCGCTTTTCTTTCCTCTCACTCTGATTTTTTTTTCTTTTCCTTTTCTTTGTAAAGCCAATCTTTCCCTCCCGATGGAAAACACAGATTTTCATAGAATTATTGAATCCTGGAATGGTTTGGATTGGAAGGGACCTTAAAATTATTCTCTGAAGTGGGCAGAGACACCTTTGACAGGTTGCTCCAAGTCCCATCCAGCCTGGTCTTGGGCACTGCCAGGGATCCAGGGGCAGCCACAGCTGCTCTGTGCCAGGGCCTCCCCCCTCTCCCAGGGAAGAATTCCTTCCCAGTATTTGGAATGTGGGATGTGTCCCCGAGCCCCTGGTGCAGGGGGCAGAGGTGCAGCGGGCAGGGCACGGCCTGGCTGGTGTGGGACAGGAGCAGATGCACGGTCACAGTCCGTGCCCTGGGCTTTGATCAAGAGTCTCATCAGCGGGAAAAGGCTGCGGATCCCAGCAGGGAATCCCGGGGAATTATCCCGGCACCGGGGATGGCGCAGCTCTGCTCCCGGAGCAGCAGCAGAGCTCCCGGTGCCGATCGTGTGAAGGGACGTGGATCTCCGAGTCTGGGAAGTGCGGGGTCGGGAGCGTGCGAAGGCTGGGGGCCATCAAAGCCACGGCTGCTCCAGGGAGCTGCGTGGGGGGCTCTGCACGGCTCCTCTGCAGAGCGTTCCCGTGGGAGCTGCGTCCCTCGTGTGCCAGAGCATCCCACTGCCCCTGCGCCTCCTCTGGGGAGCGCTGGGGCCAAGGGAGAAGGGCTGAGAGGTGCCGAGTTCAAAAGGGATTAAGAAGCAGCAGAACGGGAGGGGTTGTGCTGCGGGGTCGGGCTGTGGGCACTGCAGGATCCCTTGCCCGTGTCTGTGTGGGGAGCAGGGGGTGCCTGACGGGACCATCCCGGGTCCCTCCGCTCCCTCGGGAATGTCCCGGTGGTTCCTGCACAGCCGAGCCCCCCGGCAGCCCCGGGCCCGCGGTGCCAGCGTCCCCCGGTGCTCCTGGCAACGCCTGCCGGGACCGGAGCTTCCCTATTTACCGACCTGATGAGGGAAAACAGTGACCAAAACTGAAACCAATTACGCCGTGATTAGATAAACGAGCTGGAAGTGCGTTAATTAATAATCACCGGCCCAGGCAGATGCAGCCGTAATGAGACCTGTGCCTTTGCCATTGTACGAGCATGTGCAAATATATTCTTATCAGAGCATTAATTAAATGTTTTAACTCACGAGGGTGTTAATCCGGGCGCTGGCTGGGCTGGGGCTGCTCCTGCCCGGGGTGTTGGTGCTGCTGCAGGAGGCAGATGAGCGCTGCAGGTCTGCCCAGAGCCTTCCCCTCTCCAAAATCCCATCCAGGAGCTGTGCAACCGAGGGCCAGGAGAGGTGGTGGGCTGGGGTGAGGGGTGAAGCTCTGACCTCGCAGAGAGCCAGGCTTTGGAAGGGATTTTCATAGATCCACAGAATCCTGGAGTGGTTTGTTTTAAAGACCATCCAGCTCCAAGCCCTTGCCATGGGCAGGGACACCTTCCATTGTCCAGGGTGCTCCAAGCCCTCGAACCCCGCAGGGGTGTGACAGCCAGAGCTCCCTGGGCAGCCTGTGCCGGTGCCTTCTCCCTGGGAGGGCAGCGGGAAGCAGAACTCCCTGCTCGGAACGCGCTCCGTGTCCTGCCTGCGCAGAGAGGAGGGGACAGGATGTGACAGCCCATGGGAGCCGCCTGGAGAGCGGGGTAGGAGTGGGTTTGGTGTGGGCTTTTCTTTAATTTCACATCCAAGGGATGCCTTGTGGCTTATTTAGGAAATCATTTTCTGTTATCCAGTGTTTGTTTATCCAGGGTATTAATTGTTACGGAGAGGCTGCTGCACATTCTGCAGAATAAATCATTCCAATGTCACTCACCCGGTTCTGCCTGCCCCAGCCCTGGGTGACATCTCCTGGAGCCGTGTCCCCAGTGCCACGGGAGTTGTGGGGAGGAGGAGGCACTGCCAGCACTGCCCCTACCCCAGACACGTCCAGGGCTTTCCAGCGCCTCGCCCTGAGCGTGCCCTGAGCCCGCAGCGGTGTCTCCTTGGCCAGACCTGGTACCCAGGGTGATTTAGGACCTGCTTTAAATGGGATCATAATATCCTCACTCATCACCGTTAATAACGATGTTACTACTTCTTAATGATGCACAGAACTGTCAGGATATGAGAGACGTAAAGCTATTTTACATCAAATTTAACTGTCAAATAAATGCCATAAACGTTGGCGAGGCGCACATCTCCCCTGCCGTGAGGTACCGCTGCTGAGCCGCTCCAGGTTTTTATTTTTCCTTCACTTAATTGTTGATTTCTGCTTGAAAAGTCAGGAAGTTTCTTAAGGTCAAGCAGAAGCATTTTGGGTTTTTTAAATGAATAGATAAAATTATTCCCATTAATGAAATTTTGAGGTCTGCACGCTGAGATAATAACATGAGGTAATCAAATCTCATGCTTCAGGGCATAAACTGATTAACTGCGAGGGCCAGGAACGACTGCTCCTGCTCCTGCTCCTTACAGAAGCGAAGGGCGCCTGATAAACAACAGAGGGAGGTTCATTGCTCTCCTGGGGATGCTGTGCTGGGACAGAAGCTCGGAGCAGAGCCGGAGCTGGCTCCGTGTGACATCATTCTGTGTCTCCTCCCGCCCTGGTGCAGCCCAGGGGACACCGGGGCCGTGTGAGAGCCCAGAGCCCCTTCCCGCCCCTGGGCTCCTGCTGCTGCTCACCTGGGGGTCCTCGGGTGTTCCTGCTGACCCGGGGCAGCCGGAGGGGGAGTCACCAGCGAGGTCACCGTGCCATTCCCCTGCCCCGCTGCCGTGACTGGCACTGGGCTGTCCCCCCTTCCCTGAGGCTCCCCGGGCTGCAGGCGGGCAGGGCACTGAAAACACATTTTCGTGATGATTTTAAAGCCAGGAAGGTGAGAAAAGGCAGTGAGAGCTCAGGGGGAGTGCATGGAGAGGCCCCAGTTCAGCCGGGCACTGGGGGCATCGCTCCCCACGCCGGGGGTGCCCGGGGAGCCCCAGAGAGGTGGCACTGGATGGGATTTAAGGTCCCTTCCAACCCAAACAGTTCCATGGCTCTGTGACAACCTCCCGCCGAGGTCGCCTGTGCCCCTGGCAGGGATGAAGTCATTCCTGCCCCGCTGCCAGAGGGGCCGGCGGTGGCTGCAGCTGCTCCTCCCGGGTGTGGGGAGCTCAGAGCGGGATGGACGGGGCAGCCGGCGGTTCCCGGCACGCTCACACCTCTCCCTGTCTCACAGGCGGCTGTCAGGGCTGTCACGTTTGATAAATGAGCTCGTTTATAAACGCGGAGTTGGATTTTGGCTGCGAGTTTGATTCCGCGGAGCTGGGAATTGGGCAGCGCTTTGGGGGACAGCAATAGAGGGCGGATTTTGGGGCAGTAATTCGCTTTTCAGAACTCTCCAGTTCATCAGAAATTCGTTCCTGGTGAGTTGGGAACTGGGCAATTGGTTTCACCCTTCTGACTCTGAAAGTCCCTTCTGACGCCCTGTGGTGCTGCACACGCAGCTGGAGCCTTCCTCTCCTCCTCCTCCTCCTCCTCCTGGGCTCAGGGGGTGAAGCTGAGCCCCCCCTGAGAGCTGCTGGTGGGACCTGCTGGGATTTCAGGCTGTTCCTGACATGGCAGGACCCTCTGTGCCTGATCCCTGGGCTTTGGGGACACCTGGGGAGGGGGCTCTGCCCTGGGCTTCCTCACAAGCATTTCCCCCAGGTTATGGCTCAGCTCCATCCTGACCCATCGGAGTTCCCATCTCTGCCATCCCTGCTCAGGCTGGGGGAGGATCAGATCCTTCTCCTGGCAGAGAGACCCTTTTGGACTTAATCTGGGTGCGGAGTCTCAGCTCAGCCTGGCCGGGTTTGATCTGTCCGAGCTGCAATCCAATTCCGAGCAGCTGAGCCACCCCGGGTTTGCTCTTCCCGCTCCGCTCCTGCTTCCCGGAGGAGACGCTGCAGGCCTGGAGCTGGGGCGGTGCTGCCCTGGGGGCGAGTGATGGTGGCCTGGGGGCAAGTGATGGTGGCCTGGGAGCATCCCCCGGTGCCCCAGGGCCACGGCAGCTGAGCCCGAGGGTCCCAGGGGCGCTGGGTGCTGCCGCGGTGCCCTCGGGTGCTCCCACCCACCCCGTCACCCTCGCTCCTCGAGGACATCTCCACCCCAGGCCCCCACAAATCAGAGCAGTTCCGCTTCCCGAGGGGCAACAGGAAACAAATCAGCTTTAAACTGCTTAAAACTGAGAGCAAACAACAAATCCTCCTGTCGGAAAGTAAAAATAATCTCCTGAGTCGACCCTGCAGCCTCCCCCATCCACAAGAGCTGCGTTTGCTCGGCGTTAATTATGTCGCTCCTCATGTAATGCCCATGTCTGCACAGATCCAGTTTAATTCTGCTTTTAATCACTATTTTCACACTTACTCTTGGCACGCAGGGAAGTTGTCAGTTGTTGGGTATTTTTATAGCTGAAATACTGAATTTAATCCTTTTTCTCTCCCCCAGTAAGAGATGCTAAAAACCTAGTTCCTATGGACCCTAATGGCTTGTCAGATCCCTACGTGAAGCTTAAACTAATCCCTGACCCCAAAAACGAAAGCAAACAGAAGACCAAAACTATCAAGTGCTCCCTGAATCCTGAGTGGAACGAGACATTTAAATTGTAAGTACAAGGAAAAAAAATGTTTAAATTTGTGAAGTGAATTTTCCCACCACCAAGAATTAATGTGATTTTATTTGCTCTGATTTAATTATTCAGAGGCATCGAGCTGATAAAGCTGAGAAATGATTCTTTTTGTTCTGTAAGTGACACAGAAGCACTCGGACCCCTGCCCTGACCCCGCTCAAAGCCGAGTGTGTCAGGGCAGGGACGCCGTGCTCTCCGTGTGAATGGGATGTGCCTGGGAAATTAAATCTTGGAGACCTCAGCGGCCACTGAGGAGCTTCCCCTCACTCTGCAGCCATGTTGGTGTGGGGCGGGGGGCACACGGAGCTGTGGCGATGCCTGCAGGATAAAACCATCCCCATCCCTGTCCTCCTGCTCTCTTGCAGCCAACTGAAAGAGGCGGACAAGGACCGGCGGTTGTCCGTGGAGATCTGGGACTGGGACCTGACCAGCAGGAATGACTTCATGGGCTCCTTGTCCTTCGGCATCTCGGAGCTGCAGAAGTCGGGAGTGGATGGATGGTGAGATGAGGGTGTTTTATGAACACCGTGGGCACAAAGCAGCCCGGGGCGTTTGTGGGTGGGAGGTCTGGCAGCCCCTCAGGCCATGGCAGCTTCCTTCTGTTCCAGCCCCCTGTCCCAGCGCCCTGTAAGGCTCTGCTCCACCTCTGGGCCTGGGGAGGGTCACTGGAGCCACGGGGGGTGTCCATGGGGCACCCAGGGGTGCCAGTGTCTGAGTGCCCGGCATGGACTGGCTTTGTGTCACCCCTTCCATGTCCTCAGGCTTGGGGTTCTCCAGCACTTTCTGCTTGGATCCCCTCAGTTTCTGTCCCAGAGGGACACCGCGGCTGCCTGGGTGTCTGGGAGAGCAGGGCTGGAGGGGTGGCGGAGGGACCCTCTGGGCTGTGGTTCCTGGCTGCAGCCCATGGGCTGTGCAGGGCCCTGCTCGCAGCAGGCAGGATCTTCACCATGTGCAATTACAGGCGCTCGTCACCAGCGAGCCGTGAACGCAGCAGGCCTGGAACACCCCCGGATGGGTCTCTCCATTTCCATTTTATCTCCCCCAGCAGGACACCTGGTGCCTTATTTCCCTGGTTTTTCCCCAGGCGCTGGTGCCTGGGAGCTGTGTTACCTGTCCGTGGCGAGTGTAATAATTGCAAACAGATATTAATGTCCTTTGGAAACCAAGCCCTGCATGTAATTAGGCTGCGTTCACAAGCTGAGCGAATACCCCAGAGTGGTTTTTCCACCATGGCAGCTGGACACAGCTCCCTGAGAGTGGAGAATGGAGAGGAGGAGGATGAGGAATTAGGGGGGTTGGGTGCCCACCCCGTGCCACTCCTGGGCAGAGCTGCGGATGCTCCCCAGCCTGTGCTGTCCCACTCAGGTGGGCACAGTGCATGGCACAGGGACACTGCTGGGGCTCAGCCTTGCTTGTCACCCACCAGGCCCTGCTGGGGACACAGCTCCTGCTCTGGCAAACAGCGGAAAGCTGTTCCAGAGGAGAATTCCCATCCCTGAGTTCCCAGTCACCTGTCAGGGTGCGTGCGTGCCACGCGCTGCCGGCTCCCGGCGCAGCCCAAAGCCTGAGCGTTTCCCAGCCTTTTAAACGTCGTGTAAGTGGAGATGTAAGTGATTTTCCTTGTCACGGCGCTGGCTGGAGCAAACCAAAGGAGAAGGAGCTCTGATCTATATTTCATACCCAAACAGCTGCAGCTAGTGGAGAAAACAAGCTCAGGGCAGAGCAGGTCCCTGTGCTGGGCACACAGGGCTTCGTTCCTGGGCAGCCTCTGGGATAACGCCCGGCCAAGATCTGCCCTGGATGCGGAGCTGGGCTGCCGGAGGCGGGCTGGGCCCCGCAGGGTGAAACACCCAGGATCTGAGTGGCATTCCCGTGATTTCCGATAATTGCTGCTGGAGCTTTTCCCCTCCTTTGGAGCAGCACCCTGTCTGTGTGCTCGGGGTGCCATGTGCTGTCCTCGTGGGGCTTTGCCCTCGCCTGTGCCCACGGCTCTCAGAGAAACACAGGTTTGTCCGTGGGGTTTGGGGTCAGGATTGGCTCGGAAGGGACACCACAGCAGGCAGTGGATGCGCTCCCCAGGCTGTGGGGGCCCCCAGGACAGTGAGGGACCCAGGAACATCCCTCCACCCGCTGAGGGTCTGGGGCTTGCTGAGGACGATGCTTTGGGGTTCTTCTGACTTGGGTAAGGGTCCCTGGGATGCTGGTCCGGTGGGGGTGGATCTGTGCTGGAGCAGAGTTGAGGTCCTGCCCCGCCTGCCTCCCTGACCCCGATCTCTCCGTCCCTCCAGGTTCAAGCTGCTCAGCCAGGAGGAGGGCGAGTATTTCAACGTCCCGGTGCCTCCCGAGGGAGAAGAAGGAAACGAGGAGCTGAGGCAGAAATTTGAGGTGAATTGATTTTTCTTGGACTTGGGGGTTTTCCTCACTCCCTGGCCACCATGCCTTCTGCAAGCGGCTTTCCCTGCCAGCTGCTTCCCTGGCAGGACAGGGAGCGCAGGGCAGGGTCCAGCTCCCCAGAGAGGCTCCAAGCAGAAATGTCTATTTACTACTTAATAAGCCATGGAATTTCTTGCTGAATGATTGATCCAGACATTGCTGAATTAGCAGATCTTTGCCATTTTTCAGTGTAGCTGGAGTCCCCACAGAATGCTGGGAATGAGCGTGGTGCATCTGGAGACTGACATGCAATGAGCCATAGAGAAATAAAAGAGTTGCCCTTCTGGTTCTCAGCATGAACTCTGTAATTGTAGCAGAGACTGGAGAGTCAACTCCTGTTCTCCTTCCTTTTTAGCTTATTTATACGCGACTCTCCTGAATATCCGAGAAAAGACAGTTCTATTACAAGGGTTGGTTACAACCAATGGTTTTTGGCTCTAGAAAAATTAACAGCTGGTGTTTATTGTATTCCACGATGTTCCAGTGGTGTTAAAATGCTCTGGGAAGTCAGGTTATCTACAGATCAGAAAACACTGTCCAGAGGTCTCAGAGCACCCCTGTCCCCACCCTGCTGCATGGTCCCCACTCCTCCCTTGTGAGGGTGTCACAGGCAGGGAATCCCCGGCCAGCTCCTGCTGCTGCTCACCTGGGTCTGCGGGGCTGGGCCTGGAGGGTTTGCTGCGATGAAGCAAATGAAAATCCTCCTCTTGCCCCCTCTTTGATCATCCTCTCTGGGTGATCTTTAAGCTCTCTCCAGACCCATTCATTCTGGGATCGTGATTTGGCGTCAGTGAGCCATGCTGGGATGTGCAGAGCTGCTGGTTGTCAGTGCAGAGCCCTGGCTGGGTGTCCCCTTCTGCTGGGGATGCTGGAAAAGCCTAAAAATGACTCTGAGGAAACCCCTTGTGCTTCGGGGAGGTGACTTTAGTTCCTTTTCCCATGTGGCAGAACCATCCATGAGCTCCAGCCTCCTCCTGGGACAGAGCCGTGATCACACCAATGGTGTGACAATCCCAGAGACCGTTCCTGAGCTTTTCAGATGCTCAGAGGTGCTGCAGGTGACCTTGAGTGGGGAATTCTGCAGCCTGGAGAACCTTGTGAGAACCAATTAGCGGCAGCAAAGGCTCGAGATTCCCCGTGAGGTGCTATCTGGAGGGGCTGCCAGCAGCAGCCAAATTGAACCGCCGGGATCGGGTTAATGGAATTTCATGCTAGGCTGAGCCCGGCACAGGCCTCACACTGCCACACATCGCTGTGAATTAAAAGGGAATAAATTGTGAGAGAGCTTTTACAGGAGCAGGATCAGCACATCGCAGCCCCCACGGTCTGGGGGGAGGCACCGGGCCGCTGCTGGGGTCTGGTGTTTAAAAATGGGGGCTTTGTGAGGGTCCTCAGTGAGCAGCTGGGATGGCTGGAGGTGGCTGGAGGGGGCTGTCTGTCTGTCTCTCTGGAGGGCTGTCTGTTCTGGACTGTTCCAAACAGATTTGTGGCTTCCTCTGTTCAGCCCGAGCCAGCTCAGGGCTGGGATTCCCTCCCGTGTCAGACACAACCACAGAATCTCTCAGCTGGAAGGAGCCACAGGGCAGTAATGGATGTGGGGCTGGATGAAATGTCCCATTAAGTTTTACCTTGATGTGTTTATACTCACCTCTCTTTTTCTGGTGAGGTAAGGGACAGGAGCCAGTGTTTGCCCAAAAAGAGCTTTTTTAGGTCTCCTCCCTGTGCTTTGGATGACCTGGACACGGTGTAGGGTAGCCTGGCAGGCTGCTGTGTCCCGCCGGCACAGGGACAGGGGTGACCACGGGCACAGGGCACCTGGGCAGCAGCTGGGCAGGGCCGTGTGCCAGGGCTGGTGACTCCTGCAGTGCCTCGGTGCTGTCCC
This sequence comes from Pomatostomus ruficeps, assembly GCA_013400735.1. Taxonomy (NCBI): domain Eukaryota; kingdom Metazoa; phylum Chordata; class Aves; order Passeriformes; family Timaliidae; genus Pomatostomus; species Pomatostomus ruficeps. The sequence continues at coordinate 35,784 of VYZT01058784.1, read as the reverse complement.
CACCACGGCCATGGGAGAGGCTCCCAAAGCTCAGGGGGGTTTTGGGCTGGGAAGGAGCTCTTGAGGTGGGATTCAGGAGCACCCACAGGGTTTGTAATGCCTGTTCTCCCGGCTGTTTTCAGCAATGTTTTCTCTCCCTCCCTGCCCCATCTTCCCCTCTGCAGAGAGCCAAGATCGGCACCGGCTCCAAGGCTGCCGATGAGAAGACCAGAAATGCCATCTCCAAGTTCGACAACAACGGCAGCCGGGACCGGATGAAGCTTTCGGATTTCAACTTCCTGATGGTGCTGGGGAAAGGAAGCTTTGGGAAGGTGAGGCCCCACCCTGGCACTGTCTGCCCTGAACACGTGTCCTTTGTGTGGCTGCTCCGGTGTGGCTGCCCCTGCTGGGACTGGGAGCACTGGTGTCACCATGCTGGGAGCCTATTGCAGGGAACATCAGCCATGTCTGATGAGACCGCCCCTAAATCCATCCTTTTGGGAAGCAGGGCACGAGCTGCATCTTTAAAGCTCTTTTTTTTTTTTTTAATTTGGTTGGGTTTGTTTTCTTCTCTAATAATTACAAATATATGGGAACATTTTAATTAACTTCCCCGACCGGTTGTGAGCGGTAACAGAATTTCATTCTTCTGGTAATTATGTGACTTGGAGCCTTCATTTTTCTTGGGGCCTTGCCAGCTCTCTTGATTTCCATTCGGGATCCCAGCGCTCCAGGGGCTCTGCAGGAGGTGGGTGCAGTGTTTGCTGGTGTGATGGCTGCCCCAACCCCACGTTAATTAATGAATTGCCTTAATTGCCGGGAATGTTGCTGTGCCCGCAGGCTCGTTCCCTGGGCAGGCAGGAGATGAGGAGGGTGCACAGGGGTGCGGCAGGAGCAGCCCTTCCTTGCCCAGCTGCTGCTGGCGCTGGAGCTTTGGGAGTCCCAGCCTCTCTACAGCTCTTCGCTCCCTCCGCAGAGGTGGAGAGCGCAGGGATCCATGGAAATTTGTGACAGACAGGGAACGGGGCGGTGCTGGCTGTCCCCAGCACGCAGAGCATCATCCCCGGCGCTGTGCCCTGGCTGTGGGCTGGCATCCCCCGGAGCAGGAACGCCCCGTGCCCCGTGCCCGTGCTGCTGTCACACAGAAATGTCTCCTCTCCCTCCCTCCCTCCCAACACCTCATCCCTCTCTAGCCCGGTGCCGGGCAGCTGGAGACTCTGTCGCTGTGCCGTGTCCCCCGCCGCCTTCCTCCCCTAAATTTGAGAAACATTAGCAAACTCCTCAGTCGGCTCCGGCTTATATAAGGGAATGTGTGACAGAAACTGTTCCCTGGAACAGAATGTTATAAATATGCTAATTAGCGCTAATTAAAACAGCACGTTGGTTTCTCCGGGTGGATGCAGCCTCACCCTCACGTGTGCCTGCACCTCCCCAGGCATCCCTGCTGCCCCGGCATCCCGGCACGGGGACACCCAGGTGCCGCGGCTCGGTGCCCGCCCCTGAGCGCCCGCAGAGGTGCCAGATGTTCGGGAGGAGCCAGGCGGAGGTGCCCGGAGCAGGGAGAACAGCCCGGCTCCCCGCAGCTCCCTGTGCCCAGCAGCTGCTTGTGTCCGTGGCACTGCCATCCTTCAGGGCTGGCACCGTGTCCTTCCCTCTCCAGGGCTGGCACCTGCTCTGCGCCCGGCTGGTGCTGCCAGCCGCCCTCCTCCCGGTCCCTGCTGGCTGGGAGAGCTCTTGGACCGAAACCACGCTGGTTTAGTGAGCCTCTGTCTGTCTCTATTAACCCTTTGGCACCAGAGCCTCGGATTTACTGCTCTCTGTTTGCTCTCTCCACACTCGGCTGTGCGGGGTCAGGAGCACCAGCGCGCTGGAGTTTGACAAAGTTGCTTTCTCCGTGTTCAGAATAGCTCCTTATGCTGGAGCACTCCCAAACAAATACTCTATATTACAGGAATAAATCAAATTAAATACCAGCTTTTTTTCTGCACCAATAAAAAGTTAAAAAAGAATGCAATCTGCTTCCCAGCGAGCACGCTGGCAGATGGAGGTCCCCCGAGCCAGGCAGCCGGGTTTGGGGGGTGGAAAATGGATCTGCCTTGGAAAACGGGGCCTTGGGGGCGTGTGGTCCTGGCTGGGCATGCTCAGCCCCAGGGCACAGCTGCTCCGGGTGCTCCTGGTGCTCTGGGGTCCCCGTGGGCTCCCCGGGACTCTGGTTGGTGGCAGCTCCCCGGGGCTGGCACGGGCAGGGAGGCGCTCCCACGGAGGGAGGCAGCGCTTGGCACAGCCCACCCTGGGTTTGCTTTGCTGTATTATAAATAGAGGAGAGTGAAATTAGGTGGCTTGCTCATATTTTTGCAGCTAATCAATCTGTCGTGCTCTCGAGCTGTCAGGCTTTCCGGGGTTTGTGTTGTTTTGCTGAGCAGGGCGGAGCCTTTGGCCGCTGCAGTTCTGGATTCCAGCGCAGTGGGAGAGTTTTCCGGGGCTGTGATGACCTTCACGCTGTGCCGTGTCTGCTCTGCTCTGCGTGTGAAACGGGGCAGGAGGGCAGGGCAGGGGCCAGGCTGCCTCCCTGCTCCCTCTGCCACCCAGCACATCCTGGGCTCTGGGGGCACTCGGCTCTGTGGATCTTTGGGATTTGAACACCTTCAAACACCAGGACATCAGGAGGAATTTCTTCCTGGAAAGGGTGCTCAGGCACTGGGAGGGGCTGCCCAGGGACGTTCGGAGTGCCCATCCCTGGAGATGTCCCAGGAATGTCTGGATGTGGCACTCGGAGCTCTAGGCTGGGGACAAGGTGGGGATGGGCACAGCTGGGACTCGATGGGCTTGGAGAGCTTTTCGAGCCTAAAGGATTCTGGGATCCTGGGATGCAGGAGAGGGGAGCACAGCCCAGATGTGCCTCAGGGGTGGTTTCCAGCCGGCCCTCCTGGGCTCACGCTTCACACCCGGCCCTTCCCTGCGCGCCCCAGCTGAGTGTCGGCAGCTGGAAGGTCCTTGTGCCTTTCCCATCGCAGGGAGCAGGGCTGGCTCAGCTGCGCTCGGGGCTGCCGTGTCGCTGGGAAGCTGCTCCGTGACCCATTCACAGCCGTGGGTGCCCTCGAGCCGTTTCTGCTTTTATGGTGGCACCGCAGCCAAGCTGTGCCTGGCGCTGCAGAGCGGGGTGGGAGCCACGTCCTCAGCAAGGTCCCTGCGGGGCAGACGCAGATGCCAGGCTCAGAGGCTCCCTGCTGCAGTTAACTTTCCTCTGAAAGGGCTCTGGATGGCAAGGCAGCTCTGTACATAGCTGATATTGTGTGTAATGTTCTTACGCTCAGGTAACAGGTTCAATTTTCCCTCAAAATACATTCCTGGAGTGGTTACTTCTTCTTTTCCACTAGTTGTGAGCAGCCAAAGCTTTTCTGCTTTTATCACCTAAAAATTAGCTCTGGTTTTAGCACCTGCGCGTGTGCCTTGTGAAGCTCAGCTTGTGTAAAACGGTGACAAATGGGGGCAACGAACCAGAACGGCTCCGTTCGGGCAGAACCACCAGGGAGGGCTGAGGTGCAGCCACTGTGTGAGGCAGCTGTGCCCGCTGCCCTGGCACGGAGACAGGGAATGGCCTGGGTTGGATAAATATCACCCAGTACCACCCCGCCATGGGCAGGGACACCTCCCACCGTCCCCAAGTGCCACATCCGCACGTCTGTTAAATCCCCCAGGGGTGGGGACTCCCCCAGTGCCCGGACAGCCTGGAACACGAGGGGTTAATTCTGCTGTCCTTGCTCTCTCTGAAGTCACCCTGAGACCCTTTCCTGTGTCCTCTGCCCATCTGCCCCAGCCTGAAGCGCATTTCAGTTCCACCCTATCGATGTTGACTTCACGTAATTTATTTCCAACCCCCCCTGAGCTGCTGTTCCTGATGTGACTGGAGGATTTCTGCTGACTCCTTCAAATGAGAGGCAATTCCATTCCACCCAGCGCTCTGATCTGAGGCGATGAGAGCGTGAGGGGGAACGGGAAGCAGAGTGAGGTTTCAGTCGGGTTATTTGCCAGCAGCCCAAGGAGCAGCTTAGGCTGACGGAGCGCGCTGGGTCGGGCAGGGGACCCTTGCTAGGCTGATGGGATTAACCCGAGGAATTCGCCCCAGCAGAAGCAGTGAATCCCATTTACTGCAGTAAATAAACCTGCAGATGGTGGGACTGGCTGGAAATGGGAAGCTGGATGGATTCTTCTGGTTGAGAGGGGCCCTGGGTGATGAACCAGCACGTGGCGGGGTTTGCTCACTGTTGTGGCGGAAGGGGGAGAGAAATCATGTGGGGTTTTTCTTACTATTCACTACAGACCAACTTTTTTCCACTTTAAATATTTACCACCTTGTAATTTGATGGACTCTGTGTTCAGCTGGGCTCAGATATCATCAAACCCCTTGGGCTGGGCTCCTCGAGGCAATGAGGTGGTGAGGAGGGAGTTGTGTTACTCCTTAGTGTCCCTAAATGCTTTTGGGAACACCCCGGGCAGCTTTCTGGGGTTTGGCAGCTGCAGCTCTGCTCAGGGCTGCCAGGGGAGCCACAGGACAATGAGCCACCGGCTGGAACCATTTCAGATTGAGGCATTGTAGCCCCACATGTGTCCCTTGATCCCACACATTTCCCCTGATCCCACATGTGTGCCTTGGTCCCACACGTGTTTCCCTTGATCCCACACATTTCCCTTGATCCCCCACACTTCCCTGGATCCCACACGTGTTTCCCTTGATCCCACACGTGTTTCCCTTGATCCCACACATTTCCCTTGATCCCCCACACTTCCCTGGATCCCACACGTGTTTCCCTTGATCCCATGTGTGTTTCCCTTGGTCCCACACGTGTCCCGTCCCTCGTGCAGGTGATGCTGGCGGAGAGGAAGGGCACGGACGAGCTCTACGCCGTGAAGATCCTGAAGAAGGATGTGGTGATCCAGGACGATGACGTGGAGTGCACGATGGTGGAGAAGCGCGTCCTGGCTCTCTCCGGGAAGCCTCCGTTCCTGACCCAGCTCCACTCCTGCTTCCAGACCATGGTAAGGGCTGCTGCCACAGCTTGTCCCCACCAGGGGACCCTGCACACTGGGAGCCTGACAAATGCACAATGGATGGGAATAGTGTCCAAAGCCAGGCTGGATGGGGCTTGGAGCAGCTTGGGACAGTGGAAGGTGACCCTGCCATGGCAGGGGTGGCACTGGATGAGCTTTTTTTTTCCAACCCAAACCGTTCCAGGGTTCTGTTCTCTGTACATCTCTGCGTTTGCCAAAGCCGTTGTGTATTCTCTGCCCTGGCAGCCTCACACCTTCTCCAGTTCAGTGGCAGAGGTGCCTCCAGGACCCAAGTGTGGGTGTGTGACATGAAAGGGTAAAGGACAATGGCTGCACCCCGGGATGTGCTCACCGGGGAGCTGCTGGTGACACTGGAGGTGATTTCCCAGCCCCTCAGGTGCCCCCAGCCCCCAAGGTCCCTTATGGTTCAGCAGCACAGTGCTGCACTTTTTCCCAGGACTCATTCCTCTGACCAAAGCCCTGAGCAAAGGGAGAAACCTAATCCAAACTGCAGGAAATCCCGTTTTCCATGGGTGTGATTGGGTTTGTGTGAGGCAGGAGTGCAGAGGGGGATGGGGGACCTTTAACACGATCGCTGCCCGGCCCTGGAGCAGCCTGAGAATGAGAATGGCCAGGTGCAGTCGGGGGAGCCGGCAGAGGGAATCAGCAGAGTCCTTTAGAACGATGACAATGCTTTCCAGGAGGATTACATTTTAATGTTATCCCAGAAATTTCATTTACCAAACACATTGAGTGTATTTAAAGCCTGCGGCCCGGCTTTGCAGCACAGCAATCAGAATGTGGCAGGAGCAGCTATTTCACACGGCATCTCCCCGGCATCTGAAGTGAGTCAGCGCGGGATTATTCCTGGCAGACCTATAGTAGCTTAATAGTAATCGTATTTGTAATGTAATCAAAATGTATAGCAGGGTGTATTATCAAACGCTGGCACAAAGCACTTTGATTTCTGGGAGCACAGTCCAGAGCACAGTTCTCTGCCGGGGCTGTTGGCTCAGCGGCTTCGGGAGAGAGAAAAGCCCTAAATCTGCATTTTAAAGAAAAAGGGAAGATGAGCGAGGCGAGAGCTCCTGCCTGGGGCTGGAGGCCAAGAGGTGCCGGTGCTGGGGGGTCTGCGCTGCTCTGAAAGGTCCCAGGTCAGAGCCTGGGCACTGGGAGGGGGCTGAGCTGGGGGTCCCTGGGTGTCCCCGGGTGAGCTGTGCCTTTGCTGGGACCTCTGGGTCACAGCAGTGAAGGGCACTGCAGCCACAGCCACACTGAGGATAAATCACAGAACCGTGGAATGGTTTGGGTTGGAAGGGACCTTGACGATCATCCATGGACAGGGACACCTTCCAGTATCGCAGGGTGCTCCAACCTGGCCTGGGGCACTGCCAGGGATCCAGGGGCAGCCACAGCAGCTCTGGGCACCCTGCGCCAGGGCCTCCCACCCTCCCAGGGGAGGATTTTTCCCTAATTTCTGATAAGGAGTGGATGGGGAGCGTGGCTGTTTTCCCGGCTGTGCCTCTCGTTCCCAGCGTGTAGCCAGGCCGGGCATGGAGCAGTTAATGAGAAGGGCGCTGAAAGGAGCCCTGGGAGGGTCATCCTGGCTGCCCAGGGCACGGGCAGTGTCCCCAGCTGCACGCCAGGCTCTGCAGTGGATTTACATCTCCGTCCTGTGCTGCTGCTCGGCGAGTTTGGATGCTCCAGACTTGGCCAGACGCCGTCCTCTCTGCCACCGGCAGGCGCCAGGACAGCGTTCCGTGCCCGTCCCTCGGTGCCCGTCGCTCGGTGCCAGCCTGTGGGCTGCCCAGCCATCTGCCCGCCTGAGTCACGGCATCTCCCTCCCTGCAGCGCCCGCCTCCCCTTCCCCACCCAAAGCAGGAAAGCTCAGCTCCCGCTTTTAGAGCTCAGCTGGCTGTTTCAAGAGCCCGTCTTTTTAATATTCTTCCTCCTTGAAGCAGATCGATATATTTAGGAGGCAGCTGCAGCCGAGCCCGGCGCTGCTCCGCTCCGCCGCGGCTGTCACGGGCTGGCTGCGGCGGCGGTGGCTGCTCAAGGTGACATTGCCGCACGTGGCTCCCCGCGGGGCTGGCCGGCCGCCTACCGGGGCTGTCCTTCCCACGGGGGATGCTCCCCAACCCCCAGGCGGCTGAGAAGCCGAATTCCCCGTTCTGTCCCCTCGGTGCCACGTGTTGTGCACGGCCCCACTGTCCCTGTGCCTCTCGGTGCGATCGCTCCGGTGCCACCCGCAGCTCGGGGGGCTCTGCTGGGGCTGGAGCTGCTGGGGCTGGAAATGCTGGGGCTGGAAATGCTGGGGCTGGAAATGCTGGGGCTGAAGCTGCTGGGACAGGAGCTGCTGGCCCCAGGTCCTCCAGCTCGGCACTGCCAGGCTGGGAACACCCTGTGGGTGCTGAGCCCCGGCCCCTCCACAGCCCTGGTTGTGGCTCTGCTCCAGCTGCTTCTCCTGTGGGCTCCCTGTCCTTCCTGCCTGGAAAGCAGGGCAAAGCTTCTTTGAGGAGGAAATGAGCAATGGGAAATTTTGTGTTATGTAACTCTGCCAACCTGCAGCTCCTGCAGCGCTCCAGGCTCTGTGTCCTTCCCGGGGTGGGATGGGGCAGCCTGGGGTTCTCACTGGGCTCTCGTGCATGGAGGGCCCATGTCACTGCAGAGCCTTGTCCCCAGGCCCTCTCCAGCTCTCCTGGAGGCCCTTTAGGCCCTGAGCTCTCCCTGGAGCTGCTTTTCTCCAGGTGAGTAGCCCCAGCTCTCCCAGCCTGGCTCCAGAGGAGCTCCAGCCTCCTCTGCACTCCCTTAACACACGTGACCATGACCAGAGTGACCCCTCAGACCAGGCTGGAAGGAGTGAGGAGGGGGGTGCAGCCCCTTCTGCCTCCCCGGCTTGGCCAGGGGTCCCCTGCAGACCTGTGCACCCCAGCACTGCCATCCTGGGAGAGGGTTGGGACTGTCACACACCCCTCTGGCGCTTGGCCGAGTCCCAGTAGTCGTGGATGGAGTTTGGTCCCCACAGGAACTGCTCGTGTCTCCTGTGCACCCCTCGCCTGAAGCCGGGGAATGCCTGGGGAGATGCCAGCGCGGACCTGCCTGAACAACACTGAAAATGGCAATGTCACGAAGAGCAAATGTGTTCCTGGGAAGGGAAAAAGCTCTGGTTTAGGGATTCCTCCACGTGCCTTCTGCAGTGGATGTGTCTGCAGGGGGCAGAGCTCCAGAGCTGAGCATCCCCAGGGGATTGGTACTTACGGACTGCAGGAACAGGAGCCCTGCAGCCCTTGGGGAGGACAGGGACGGTGGCTGTATTTCCATGGAATCACAGATTGGAGCTGCCGGTCACCTTGGCTGCTCGTTCTGAGCCCCGCAGATTCCCTGCTCTGATAACCCCGTTGCTAATTGCTCGCTTTTTTCCTTCAGGATCGCTTGTATTTTGTGATGGAATATGTGAACGGTGGGGACTTGATGTACCAGATCCAGCAGGTGGGGAGGTTCAAGGAGCCCCACGCTGTGTAAGTGCAGTGGTTTGGCACCTTTGGGGTTGGTGTGGGGTGCGCCTGTGGCACGGGCTGGAAACAGAGTCCCAGGCTCAGGCTCTGTGGTGCAGCCCCTGGGCAGACAGGGAGAGGAAGCAGCAGGAATGGGAAGATGCAGGAGAGAAGAGAAAGGAGAACTCTTTGCCTGATGCTGGTGCCTCCACCTCACCCTTGGGGTACAATGTACTGGTAAATAACTGAGCTAAATAAATACATTTAGGTAAATAAAAGCACGAGGCAGGGTGGTTTGGAGGCTTCCTGGGAGACACCAGACCTCTGTGCTGCCTGGTTCTTTCCCGGGGGACAAGAGGGGTGTTGGGTTTTGGCTCCTCTGCTGGGGTGACCAACCCCAGTGTTAACTGGTGGCTTTTGGCTCCTGTTCCCCGAGAGTGGGACGGAGCAGGATGTGTTCCTGAAAGCCTTCGGGTGCTTACAGAAACCCCACAAACACAGCAGAGCCCGGGGGCTGAACCGGTGCCGTGTCTCTGGCAGAGAGTCCCAGAGTGTTCCCAGGAGCCCGTGGTGGCAGCACCTGGTGGCTCCGGGAGCAGGGGTGGCTCTCCGAGCGGCACTGCCAGTGTGTCCCGAGGAGCAGCTGTGGCTCCAGCTCCTGCCTGGTTTGTGTAACCAGAAGTGACAGCCCCCAGCAGCCCGGTATGAGCGCAGCCTGCCGGGGATCACCCTCCAGTGATCCCTCTCTGGGGTTTCTCTGCCGTGGCTGCCTTGTCCTTTGGTCACACCTGCCTGGTGCCGTTCCTTCGCTGCCACCCGATCGGGAAGGTTTTTATTTCATCTCCTTTAATTGTCAGTCTTCCTTTCAAACCTTCTCTTTCAGGTTCTACGCAGCAGAAATAGCCATTGGGCTCTTCTTCCTGCAGAGCAAAGGCATCATCTATCGGTAGGTGAGCGGGTGCCTCCCCCCTCCCTTCCCCACGGACAGAGCGCGGTGCTCTGGGGGTTCCGTCTGCCCACAGCCCCCAGCGCGGGGCTCTCCCTGCCCGTGCCATGGACGGGGCCTGGCAGCTGCCCCCAGGATCCCAAAGGTTGGGACAGACCCGTGGGATCACCAATTCCAGCCATGGACACGCGCTGTGCTCACCCAGCAGGGAGCTGGGAGCCGTGGCGTGCCCTGGCTGCGAGGAGGCTCCAGCTTTTCCCCGGTTCCTGGGAAGGCAGCTCTGGTTCTCTCCTGCCCCTGCTCCGTGTGTTTCTCTGCACACAACACAAATGCTCCCTGGCAGCCTGGACCAGCTCCAAGCCCCGAGTTTGGCTGCAGGGCGCTGCTCTCTTACCATCGCCGCTGGAGTCAGCGCTTGCCAGTGGCTGGTTCCGAGCTCTGCGGTGCCGCTCTGTCACTTCTGCTTCAGCCACCGAGGCTTCTGTGCCATTCCCAATATGATTCCGGCACCCAGAGGTAGCTGGGTCACTGCCACGTGCCCGACCAGGCTCGCAGGCTGCTGGTTGAGCTCTGAAACCAGCGTTCACTGCTCCTGCCTGCTTGGGAGAATTCCCAGAGCCCAGGGTGGAGCGGAGCATCCTAATCAGTGTCAGATACCATTAAGGGCTCTGTAAAGGGAGATGCCAACAGTGCTGCTGGAGTCAGGAGAAGCTGGAGATGAAAGAAGTGGAATAAACTTGACGTGAGGGCTGTGTTTTGCCATCAGCTGCTACAGAGAGATTCTAGGTCTGTCGGTCTCCAGGGCCCCCGCTTCCTTCCTTCCTTCCTCCAAATCCGAATCCCAGTTTGTGTCCGTCTGCCTTTGGCCTGTCGGGGCTCCAAGCACTGACATGATAATTAGAAAATACAGCCTTAAACCCACAAGAATGTATAAATTGCACCAAAAAACCCAGTGTTTGCTACAAAAGTGTCCTTGAGGCTGGAGCATCCACCTCTGGAGTGGCGGCTCAAGGCTGGGATTAGGATCGGGGGATCTGCAGCTGGATCCCCCCCTGCCGCTGTGCAAAGGAGCAGAGCTCTGGGGGCTGGGAACCTCAGACAGGTACTGTGGGGTGAGGATCAGAGAGAAACGCAGCTGGCTCGTACTTTGGGGGGAGCAGAGCCCAGGTGAGGCAGGGACTTGTGCTGAGTAGGTGCTTCTCCATCGCCAGAGCTCCAAGTGCACTTTGATTTTCATGGGAGCAAAAGAAAAGAATCAATTAAATCTGTTTCCTGCCAGATGAGTGTTTTCCATCGTACACTTCAAAGCGCTGTGCCCAGTGTGGCTTTCCTGTGGGTTAAAAGTAAAATAAACACTCCATCCTGACAGATCTCTTTTTTTAACTCAAATGTTTCCCTAAACGTTATCCTACAAAGGCTCTGGGTGTGAGACGCGGGCAGAGCTGAGCCATGGGAGCTCGGGACACTCGTGCCGTGTGTCTGTCACGGGTTTGCTCTCGCCCTGCAGGGACCTGAAGCTGGACAATGTCATGCTGGACAGCGAGGGGCACATAAAGATCGCCGACTTCGGCATGTGCAAGGAGAACATCTGGGATGGGGTGACCACCAAGACCTTCTGCGGCACCCCGGACTACATCGCGCCCGAGGTACACGCGGGAGGGGCGGCCAAGGGTCCGAGGGCATGGGACAGCCTCCCTGCTGCTCCTGCCTGGGGTGACCTTGCTTTGGGCAGGAACTGGGGCATTCGGGAATTCCCCATCAGCCCACGAGGTTCCTGCCCTCGGCACTGTCCATACCCCCTCCCTCTATGGGAACGGGGGTGCTGGATCTGCCGACACACTGTGCTGTGTCCTGCTCCCACTCCAAGGGCAGCACATCCTCCCGCTGCTCTCCCTGCAGAGTTTTCCCTCCCTGGAGGTTTCCCCCGTGTCCGTCCTGCTGGCAGCTCTGTGCCCGTTCCGTCCTTGGCGTGCTCAGACCCACCACAGGTTGCTCCTCAGATGTTCCCTTGCTCCTGGAAATGACAAACCCAGAGCTCAGCTCTGCCCCTCACTCTGTGTGACAGAAGCTTCCAGCACAGCGTGACCAGCGAGGAACAGGGAATTATCAGCGGATGATATTTGCATGTGAAGTGGAAATCCTTTGATCTCTCCAGCTCGCTGTTTGCAGCGAGGGGCCGTGTGTCCGGTGGGCAGAAACTCCCCATCCGTGGCTCTAGGTCCCCACAAAGTGACTTTGCATTTGGTTATCACTGATGTGACAGAGTCACACATGACATTTCCATGAAGTGCTGCATGGGCACAGTTTAATGCCAGACTTGTGAAATTCAGAGGAGTAATTATTCTCAAATGTCTGTTCCCTTCACATGAAAATATCCCTCTAAACTCTTTTCACTCTGATTCATTTGCAATGATGAAATTAATATTTATTCATTTAAATGTTTTAGAGAAAGAGGTTCTCTTTGCTAGGACATCGATGCACACGTGTGCTAAACCACTCTGTGTTTGCTGCAGCCAGCGAGGCTCCCCATGACTGATCAAACGGGTGTCCCACCCCTCATCCCACCAGGACTGGTACTGGTGCTGCTGGTGCAGAGCCTGTCACCGTGGGTGATTAATGCTCCCTCAAAGCAGGACAAATGACCAGCTCCCCATGGGTTTGCCCGAGTGTTTTCACTTTAACTCTTATTTTCTTCTCCTTGCTGTAATTCGTCTTTTTCCAAGAGAAAAACAGCAAATGGGAAATTGGGATGCAAGTCGTTTTGGCACCCTGGAAAGCACTGAAGCCTGCTGCCCGTGGTTCTCGGAGGAGCGATCCCAGGATATCTGGGAACAGCAGTGAGGTTGTGTGGCTGTGGTGCCGTGGCCACGCTCCAGCCCGTGCCCTTCTGCTGCTCTGTGCCTCCTCCTTCAGGGAGCTGCTCAGGCCAACGTGGCTTCAGGGCAAAACTGTCCTGCGATTTGCTTGACCCATTTCTGGGCCTTTTCCTGTTCCAAGCAGAGCTCTGCGTGCCCAGGTGGCAGCCACAGCCTGCGAACTGTGTGTGATTCCCACAGAACAAAGCTGCTCCTCACCTGCCGGGCTGTGACCTTCCCTGACAGACAGGGGGGACTGCACAGCACAGGGGATTTCTTTTAAGTGCTCTTTCCTCTTAAAGGCCTTCGTGGTGTGAACAGTTCACACCCGGATTTCCCAGAGCGCTGGTAAAGAGCAAGGGGGAGGAACTCAGAGGGATTTCGGTGCTGAAATGTGTCCCAGGGAGTGACCCCGTCCTTGTGACCGTCACAGCTCAGCATCGCTTTGCCCCATGCCTCAGAGCTGGCAGGGTAACGCTGCTGCTGTTCTCTGGTTTGCAGATCATTGCCTATCAGCCCTACGGGAAGTCCGTGGATTGGTGGGCGTTCGGAGTCCTGCTCTATGAGATGTTGGCTGGCCAGGTAATTGGGTTTTAATTGATTCCTCTGGGCTGGGTCGTGTTCCATCGTGAGCACGGGCTGAGGTGGGATTTGCCTGCTTGGCGCGTGGCTGGAGCACCTCCCTGGAGGTGGGGGTGACACCAGGGACTGCAGTGACAAAACTTGTGTCACTGTGTAGCATTCCTGGGGCCGGCTCCATGGCCAAGGACCACAGCAGCACACGGGAGCACCCAGGAACGCCCCTGAAGCTGTGTCTGCTTTGCCCTAGGCCCCCTTCGAGGGAGAGGATGAAGACGAGCTCTTCCAGTCCATCATGGAGCACAACGTCGCCTACCCCAAGTCCATGTCCAAGGAGGCAGTGGCCATCTGCAAAGGGGTAAGGGCTGGGCTGGGTCCTCTGCTGGGCTGGGGGAGCGCGGGCAGTGAGATCCTGCTCCCCAGGGTCCCAGCTCACCCCACTGCTCCCCAGGGTCCCAGCTCACCCCACTGCACCCCGGGGTCCCAGCTCACCCCACTGCTCCCCAGGGTTCCAGCTCACCCCACTGCACCCCAGGGTCCCAGCTCTCCCCACTGCTCCCCGGGGTCCCAGCTCACCCCACTGCTCCCTGGGGTCCCAGCTCTCCCCACTGCTCCCAGCACGAGTGGGATCTGGCACTGCTGCGCTCTGGTGCCTGTGCCCCCCAGCCCTAAAACCATAACTTGTGCTGCCATGCGTGTATGAACTAAACACGGGTAAAAATAACACCTGGGTCCTCTCCGTGCCCTTACCCTGAGCAGAAATGCAGCTGGGAGCTGGGACTGGCAGGGGAGGGTCAGGAGAGAATTGGGGTGTTGGCTGGGAGGTGGGACGGGGGGGGTCCTGCCCCTGTGCCCCAGCAGGTGAGGACAGGGCAGCTCTGGGAACCTTTGCCTGAAAGAACAAGGGATGCTCAGGGAAAATGGAGGTGATCCCCAAATAGTTCTCCTGAGATCAGACACAAAACCTTCATCCTTCCACTCAGCTGGGATAAGCTGCCCTTCAGGACACTCTGAAGCTCAGAGCTGGTGGTGTCTCTGTGAGGTCAGGGCAGCATTTTCATTATCCTCTCTCTTAATTTGCAGTGAAGCTCTGCCTTGCCCAGCATCCCAGGCTCTCCATGGACTGGGCCTAGGCCTGACTTAATTGCAGCCTGAGCTAATTTGGGATGTGATGGATAAAGGCTGGAGAGGTCCGGATGTTGTTCTGTGTGCTTGGGCCCGAGCCTCATCTCACCCCCCAGTGCCACATACTGCTATAAATATGTGTTTGTGTAGGAATTTAAGAAATGTTTGCTTATAATAGTTAATATTGAAAATATCTGAATGTTCTCTCTCTCAAAATAGTGTTTCTATCTACAAATGACACATCCTGCGCTTAGCGCTCCCACTGCGGCATTTCAAAGCCTCTTCCTGGCGTTGCCAGGATTCCGAGCTGGTGTTAAAGAGGAATATTCACTCGTCCCATGGGGAAAAGCTGCTGCAGGTGTTCCCACCTGGAATGGGGCACGGGGAGGGGGTGCTGCCCTGCCACAGCCAGCACAGGGCAGGAAAATCGAGCCCTTAATTCAGAAAGCACACGGATTTCTGTGTGGAGAGGGATTCCCACAGAGGCTGCCACCATCTCCCATCCTCTTCCTGGGGTTGTTTGGGATGTAAAGGGAAAATCCAGAGTGTCCCTGGTCACTCAGGGCTGGTGAGAACACCCCGGTCCCGGGGCAGCAGGGCTGGAGCAGGGCCCGGGCTCAGCGCTGGCTTTGTTTGCTGCTGCATCAGGCGCAACGTGGGTGCTGTAAATCAGGAGCAGGGACTGCCACTGCAGCGTCTGCTGGGCGTCGCTGCCGTGGCTTTTCTCGCTCCGGAGAGGGGAGGCTGCATGGGAGGATGTTTGGCCACGCACCGAGGGCTGATTCTCTATAAATTCCCGTGGGTTTTTGTAGCAAAGTGGTGGTTCCCTCTGTACTGCTGTTGTTTCTAAACCTCATGACATTTTTTGCCACCGCCAATCTGCTACACCAGAAAGTTTAATTAAAAACTCTGTGTGGGATTTCAGAACTTTTTAGTAAGCTGGGAACGAAGTGTTTACGTTTTCCCCTGGACTACAGTGGAACACGCCCTGATGAGCTGCACCGAGCTGCTCGTGTTGGGGGGTGGCAGGGCTGCCAGCAGGGCACAAACCCAGCGCTGTGACACTCCAGGGAGCTGCACAAACCTCTGCCCTCACCTGGGAGGGGTTGGGGTTTCACCACCGAGTTCTCTGAACCCATTTTGCTGTTCCCCCACAGTTTCACAGATTGTCTGTGGCTATCAGCTCCCCCTTCAATCGCTGCCTGACAGCAAAGGCATGAAATAGCAGGTTTTCCACAGTATTTGGGGAATATTTACGGGTGTTTTGGGTGGCATTTCCCCTGGTGCTGCTGCCTGAGGAAAGCCCATCAGGGCTGCTGTCCACGGTGCTGCCACCCATGTTCCACATGTGACCCCTGCCACCTCCCCAGGCTTCTGGGATTTGTTGTTGGGTTTTTATTTTCTAAAGGGCTGCGTGCTGCAGTGCCAAAGGAAACTCAATTATTAACGAAAAGCAACTTGGAAAGATATTCTTGCTTTTGTTTTCTCTGGCCCCCGGCCCCTCCCTCCCTGGCCCTCCAGCTTGGCTCCAGCCTGGCTCCCTGCTTGAGGACGGGCTCTGCAAGGCTGATGCTGATGCCAGTCACATCCTCGCCCTGAGCAGAGGCTGGAAAATCCCTGGCCCAGCCTGCAGAGCCTGCCAGGCCCTCGCTGGTTGGGGCCGGGCTTTCCAGGGGATGCTGCCTCGCAGAAGCCGCTCTCCATCACTTTTCCAGCTGCAGATGCCGCCACAGCTGGAGGCCAGGGATGCAGAGCTGTTTGCTCACAGAGCAGCTGGTGGCTCTGCTCTCACCTTGTATTTGTTGGAGGGTTTTTGTCTTAGGGTTGGGGGTTTTTTTCCCCAGGGTTTTCCTTGCTTTCAGTGCCCTATGGTAGCGTTGCTGTTAATGATCAGCTTTCCTGAGCAAGTTTGTTTTGTGCCATCGGGGTGGCAGGACTGCCCTGTACCCAGGCACGTGGGTGGGAGGTGTCTCAGCTCCCCAGCCAGAGCCTGGCACCTCCTGTCCCTCCCAGGGGCACCTCCTGTCCCTCCCGGGGGCACCTCCTGTCCCTCCCAGGGCTCTCGCAGACCCCCAGCCCTGGGACACAGAGCCAGGATTGCTGCGACCCCTGCCCAGCCCTGGGATCAGCACAGGATGAACTGCCCTGCTTTAATAAAGCAGTGCTTTTGTTGCAGGTATAAAGCTCATATTCCCCATCCTTATCAATGTCCTGGGAATCTCTGGAATCTCCATCTGATCTCTGAACACGGCTCCAACCCTGCCCCAGGATATTAATGTTGTACAGCTGCCCGTAACTCCTGGGGCCCCTTTCCCTTATTGAGCCAGTGAAGAGGGGAAATTGAGAGGATAAACAACATTAATGGACTGTTTGTGCTGTTTCGTCTCCAAATTGGCTCTCTCATTAGACATCCACCTCGTGTCTGTGCTGCCACAGCTCCGGAGGAGAGGGGGTTCTGCTCCCAGGGCTGAGGGAAGTTTTGGAGGGCAGATTGTTCATCGTGAACGGGCAGTGGGGTTTGGAGTTAACTCTGCAGAGGCTGAGGAGTTTGTGCCAAGCAAAGGGGGCTCTGGGCAGCTCCCCTGCTGCAGCCAGGAGCTGAGGGAGCCCTGCCAGCCCCCCGAGGTTGTTCCTTGGCGATCCTGTTCCATTCCCAGAGGGAAAGGGGATGTGCTCATCCCGGTGCTCGGGTAGCTGCCATCTGCACAGTCTGCTCTCCTAAGCCACTGTCAACCCTCCCTGTCCCTGGAGTCACTCCAGCTTCTTCCCCAGCATCCTCTCCTTGGAGCCCCAAAGGCGTCTGGAGGAGATGGGACCCTGATGGGGGTGTCCTGGACGTCCAGCTGGGAACAGCTCCCCGGGGACCTCTCAAAGGGGACATTGTGGGGAGCAGTTGGACACCCTGTGACCGTTTCCTCCCTCCTGTCCCCAGCTGATGACCAAGCACCCCGCCAAGCGCCTGGGCTGCGGCCCCGAGGGGGAGCGGGACATCAAGGAGCACGCGTTCTTCCGCTACATCGACTGGGACAAGCTGGAGCGCAAGGAGATCCAGCCGCCCTTCAAGCCAAAGGCTGTAAGTGTGCGGGGTCCCCACTGTCCCGTGGCCGGGTCCCCCCACTGTCCCACTGTCAGGGAACCTCTGGGGCCTCTCCCACCCCCAGGCAAACAGGGGGTGCCATTCATCCTGGCAGTGCCCCATCTCTGTCTCCTTGGAAGATGGTGTTCCCTGGGATCTGGCATGTTCCAGAGCTCTGCTGGGACAGGAGGAGCCCGTGGTGCCTGTCCCAGCTCTGGCTGGCAGGGTGGAAGCTCCGCACATTCAGCTCCTTTGTGTTGCAGCCTGTCTGTTTTGTCATCCCGGTCAGTGGGTCTGCTGGGTTTTTCCTCCCTTCGTCTCAAGCTGACCAGGTCTCTCTTTTCTTTAATCTCGATTCCAACCCCCAGCTCAGCCCAGCCTGCCTGAGTGGGCAGTGGAGCTGGGTTCTGCCGCAGTTTCTCCCGGGCTGGAAGGAAGCTGGAGCTGGCTCTGCGGCGGGGGGATCCTGGCTGCTCCTCCCCAGCCCTGCCCGGCTCCGCTGGGGCGGCACTGGGGGTGCAGCCTGGGGGCAGTGAGCAGCCCGAGGTGGAGGTGGCAGCAATTGGAAGCTGTTTGTCAAAAAGGACAGGAATGCTTGAGAGCTCCTTGTCCGGCTGTGTTTGCAGTGACACCTGTCCGTGTGCCACCAGGGCAGGGGTGACACCTGGGCAGGGCTGCAGCCTGAACCCCAATGTGGGAGTCCATGCCAATGGTGCTGGGGCTGCTCTGTGCCCCCAAACTCTGCGTAACCCGCTCTGTCCCTGTGCTCTCCCTGCCCCTGTGTAGACTCAGAAGCGGGGATGTCTCTCCCTGGATTTCTCCAGTTCTTTGTCCCTGGTGGGGCTGGCAGGGTCACAGCTGTGTCTGGGCTCTCCGTGCTGCCCCAAAGCCTCGAGGCTTGGGGTTGTTCACGTCCTTCCCCCGGGGCTGGAGGCTGCAGTGCCCCAGCTGGTGTTTCACAGAGAGCTGAGCCCACACTTCACCCGATCTCTGATATTTGGGATCAGGGACATTCCTCAATCCGTCCTCCTGGACACAGCTCAGAGCCCAGGAATGCTCCATGTGTTACCTGCGGCCTCCCCTGTCCCACAGCTCCTCACAACCTTCTGCACATTCTCCTCTGCTTTACAGTTACCCTGTTCACTCGAAGGGCCCCCTTTGGCGCTTGGAAAAACTCTGCTTTCAGGGAAAACGTGGAGTGGGAGTTCCTTTGGTGGAGGTGCTCGGTGCCTTTAGCTCTGCTCGCTCTCGGTGCCTCTCTGCTCCAGCAGGTTCTTCCCTCCCACAGCTGCGTTCCTGGCTGCTCAGACGGGGATGGAACACCCCTGTGGTGGCTGGGCAGGAGCTCCTGCGGCACAGATGGGGCAGGGATGTGGCCCTGGAGCTGCCGGCCCTGCCCTGCCTCTGCTGGGGCTCCTTGTTTTCATTTCAGGCAGATGCCTGCCCTGGCCCGGGGCAGAGCGTTGGTGTTTGGTGCTTTACAGTGAAAAACGACTGAGTTCCATCAAAAGCGCTTCCTTACTGCTCTGCTGCTTTAAAATGTGCAAATTTTGTCCTGCTTTAAATGTCTTCTTCCTTTAGAAATCCCTGTGACACCGGCCCTGGGGAGGGGGACTGTAAGCCGCCGGCTGTCACTTCACCCAGCGGCTGGCGCCGGGAAAATTCCCTGTTTGATAGGACAGGGAGATTAACAGCAGCTGATTTGGGATTTAGGGAGGATTAAGACAACTCAGGTACCTGCTGATAGCTGATATTTCTCCAGCAGTGCCTCTGTGCAGGAAAAAGCTGTTTCTTTGGTGCCAGCCGTGAGCCCGGGGCGGAGCGGCGGGAATGGGAATGGGGCTTGGACACCGCAGTTTGGGGGACGAGGGGAGGTGTGGCCGAGTGTTTGTGACCTTCAGGTGGCCGCAGGGGTTGGTGCTGGTCTGACTCTTCACCTTGGCTTAAGTCTCTTTTCTTTTCCATTCTTTTTTTAATAATTACCATCGACAAAGGTCGGGCTGCAGGAATTATCTGTATCCAGGGCTTCAGAATAAGGAATGACATGGAAATGAGGGCTGGGTGCCCCCACCTGTCCCCAGCCTTCCCCAGTCCCTGCTCAGCCCCGGGAACAGCAGCCAAGGGGAGCAGAGCCCCATCCAGGATGTCTCCAGCATCACTTTGTTTATCAGAGGCATCCTTGGTTCACGTTTGATTTGAGCTCCTGGCTCAGCTCCTCAGCCCCTCCCAGTCCCACAGAGGCACCTTTGCTCCGTGTCTCAAACCTTTCAGCTGTTTCTGAGGTTTTGTAGCACCTCTGCAGTTTGCAGCAGGGCACAGGGAGGTGCAGGGGGCACTGGGGAATCACATCACTCCCAAAACCTCCCCTGTTCCCCACCAACAGCGAGTGGAGGCTTCAGCCTCCGCCTGGCCGGGCTGCTCCGTGCCCGGAGCTGGGAGTGAATTCCCAGGAGCTCCTGTGTTGCTTTGTGCTTGATTAACCTTTATCACAGAGTCAGGAACAAGACAGATCAGGGGCTGGGTTGTCTTTGGTGGTGCTGACGTGGGGCTCTGCTTGGCTGCTCCCTGCTCTGGCTGGTGCATAACAATTCCTTCCCTGGGTCTGCAGTTACCCTGGGAGTGTGTTTACACTTCCCTGCTCTCCCTGTCTCTCGTTGAGATAATTATTGTTTTTGGTATCTAATTACTCCTTTACTTTACATAAAGCCTAGTGATTTGAAAAGTCTCATTTTGAAAGCGCCGAAATCACACGGCAGAGCCCAGGATTATTCACAACAGCATGGGGGGGTTAAAAAAACGGCTTTTAATCTAATAATTTTTAATTGCGTAAATTAATTTCCCCCTAACTGCTTGGAGTTAATTAATATTGAAATGCCACTTACAGACCTGGCTGTGTAAAATCACCAGTTCCCGGCATAGGGGGGTTTGTGGCCTTAGCTCAGCCTGCACAAGGTGAGTTCCGATGTTTGCATAAGTAATTTCCTAATTAGATGGAATTTAAGGATTGAGGGGCTGACACCGGGCAGGTGGATGTGCTGAGGTTGAACATCTCAGTAATCCAGTCAGGATTTGCTCTGGGACGCCCTGGCCCGTGTAAAGACTTTCCCTGAGCTTTCCCAGACTGTTCAGCCTCTGTTTTCAGGGTGTTAGCAGAGACTTGGCTTTGTCTCAGAGCAGCACCAGGAAGGTCAGACCGGCCCAGGAGGTGCCTGCAAGGCCCGTGGGATCGTGGCTGCAGCTCTGGTTTGGGACAAAACCCCAGGAAATCGAGGGTGTGCTCAGCCCAGCACCTCCCCTTGGCACCGGGAGCCAGGGTGGGTGGCAGCAGCGTCCTCGGTTTCTTACAGTCCTTGATTGCATCCCAGGGATCAATGGAAGATATTTTATTGTGCCTTTTGTCTCTATTTGAAATCAAGCAGGGAGGTGATTAAATACAAGGCCATCTTCGGAGCTGACAGGTTTATTTCTGCAGCTCAGGAAGAAAAGCCATTCTGTGCTGGCTATAAATATTAGACAGGACACACTGGGATTTATGTAAGATAAATTCCCAGCCTCCCCCCTTCTCCAGTCAGGATGGAGTGATGCCTGTACATTAATATCAGACTAAAATGACGACAATTTTTCACTGGATGGCTTTAGATAAATGTAAAAATTCGTGTGGCATCTGTGTCCATTAACCAGGAGCTTAATTTGGGAAGCTGTGGAGAAGGGGCTGGTGCGGGCAGTGACCGATTGCTGCCGGGAGCTGCACGGATCCTTCCTGCTCTCCCTCATCACCGGGGTGGGCCAAACCCCGAGCCTGGAACTCAGCTCCTCCAGACCTCGGGGCTGGGCTGGGCTGTGCCTTCTCTAAACTCAAAGGCAGTTTTCAGTGTTAAAGTATTGATTTTACCCATCCATTTTATCTGCAGCCAAACAGAAAGTCTGTAAATTCCACACAGCAGAGCAGGAAATACCAGAGATAGATTCAACTTTTCAAATTTTCCATCCACATATTCTTACCTCATTGCATTGCAGTGAGAAATTCTTGCTTGCCAATATACATATTAAAATATATTTGTGCTTCCTATTCCAATAACTGGCAGCCTCTCATCAGGATTAATTTTTCAGTCTTTCTGAGGGGGTTGCTGGTTTGATTTGTTTTATTTTTATTTTTTTTTCCAAGACAGCACATTTCTCTGTAGCCAGGAGGCAGCCAGTGCTGTCAGACTCGGCACGTGGGCTCCCTGCCTGTCTGCACGGAGGTCTCCTGAAGCTAACCGGGAATGGCAGCGGGACTGGGAGGCCCTGGAAGGCTCTGGGTGTGTTTTGGGAGCTGCTGGGGTCGGCAGGTGAGCCCTGCCAGGGGGATGGCACTGCACAGGTGACCTGGAGCGCTGTGGCTTTCCCAGTGCTCCCAGTGCTCCCAGTCTTGTCATCCCAGTGGCCCTGACAAGCCCAGCCCGGCTCCTCGGGTCCTGCCTGTGGCTCCTGTGCTCTGTGGAGCTGGCAGCTCCCTTCTGGAGAATTTAATTGCAGTTTTGAAGGATTTAATTGCAGTTTTGATGTTGATGTGGTGGCTTGGGGAGGGCATTGGGCTGCTGCTGACCTGTCAGACATCCCAAACCTCCTCGTGCTCAGGCTGGGCTGGATCCCGTGTCCGGAGCAGCAGCTGCACTGCAGGGAGAGCAGCCCCAGCCCATCGGGGTCAGCGGTGGCCGGAGCCTCCCGGGGCTGCAGAGCCCAGAGAGGGGCAGGGGAGCAGGGCTGGCTCCAGCTCCGTGCTGAGCTCAGGGGCAGGAGATGCCTTGGGCTGGAGCAGCTGAACCAGCCCGGACTGGAAATGCAAAGATGTGGCTTTACCAACCCAAGGGGACCACTGTTGGTGGCTTTACCAACCCGAGGGGACCGCGGTGCCCACGGGCTGGAGGGGCTGGAGCTGGAGTTAAATCCCTCAAACATTGCCCGCTGAGCTTTGCTGAGAGGTCTGAGGAGAGCAAGTGTCTCACTTGGTGCTGTGAGGACGTGTAGGAGCTGCCAAAGGAACAGGCCATCCAGGCTGATGGATATTCATGTTGTCTTCCCTGAAACCCCTGAGCAGAGGAAGGAACTGGGAAACATTGACGTTTGCGTGTATCTGTCATTAATATTTTATCGTATTTAGTCTGACGTTTATTAAAAATGCAAATCTGTTTACTTAACAAATGAAAGTTAAATGCCCAGGAAAAATTGTGGCAGCTCTTGGAGTGTGAGTTCTCCCTGGGGCAGTGGGAGAGAGGCCTGAGGGAGCGGGAGGTGCTGGCTGAGAGCTCCTGCGGGAAACAGAGCCTGGAGAGCACGGGCTGTGTGTGACAGCAGGGAGAGTCACCAGCCCTTGGAGCAGAGTCCCTGGGGCCGTGGGATGTGACACGCGGGTGACAGGCAGGGATGGAGCCGGGACTGTGGCTGTGCAGTGACCTGGCATCCACCTGATCCCAGCTCCGGCTGCTGTTACCCATTAAATCAGCACCTGCGGCCTGGGAAGCTGCAGGAGCCTTGTTTGGATTGCTGAGAAAATGAAATCGGGTGCTTGGCACCCCTGAGGACAGTGAGGCTGCAGAACATCATGGTCTGACTGGATTGTTGGGAAGGGACAGCCCTGGGAATCAGAATCATGGAATCATGGAATGGTTTGGGTGGGAAGGGAGCTTAAATCCCATCCAGTGCCACCCCTGCCATGGCAGGGACACCTCCCACTGTCCCAGGCTGCTCCAAGCCCCGTCCAGCCTGGCCTGGGCACTGCCAGGTCCTCTCCTCAAGCAGGAGGAAACCTCTGAGCAGCCCAGACATGAGGAAAGCTCCGGGGAAGGGGGGATGCCCACGGGGCAGGTGTCGTGTGCGTGCGGGCAGGAGCGGCCGCGAGCCATCGCCTCCCATCTCATTGCTGCTGCAGCCGCTTCCCGTGGCACAGCCGGGGTTTGCCAGGCCCTGGCTGTGCCATGCCGTGCCATGCTGTGCCCCCATGACTAACAACGTGTGTTCTGCACCTTTCCCGTCCCGCCGTGGCCGTGCCGCGCCGGGGGGTGGTGCAGCCCCATCCCACGCTTCCCGCCCCACCCACCATCCGTTCTTTTCTCCCCTCTCATAGTGCGGACGCAATGCTGAAAACTTCGACCGGTTTTTCACTCGCCATCCACCCGTGCTAACACCTCCCGACCAGGAAGTCGTCGGGAACATTGACCAGTCAGAATTTGAAGGATTTTCCTTTGTTAACTCTGAGTTTTTTAAGCCTCAAGCCAAGAGCTAAGTTGCTGTGCAGATCTCGCCCCTGCATCCGTCATCCGGTTCCAGCTGCTGTTGTGGTGACACATTCCATTGCAAAACTTGCATCCACGGGTTTTCTTTAGTTCATTACTAGAGTGACCATATTTCAAGTGTCTTCCTGTTATCTGGGGTGTCACTGGAGGGGAGTGATGTGCAGGAATTGCTGCAAATGGGCTTCTGTGACATTTTGTTTGTAGAAAATGGGAACAGCTCAGTGGGTGTCAGAGGGAAAATAGAGACACGGTGACAACCGGGAGAAATCCCTTCATCGTGTGCTTTAATTCCTGCTCTTTCCTTTTTCTAGTGTTTTAATATAATCATGAAAATTTAATATTTAGCCTTCTTAGCCTTAGTGGCAAGTAAGTGTTTTTAATGAAACCATTCCCCAGAGCCTCTCCCTTCCCAAAAGCTCTGGAGAGCCGAGATGCTGGATCTGGCTCCTATTTCAGCTGTCCCCTGCTGCGTGTCCTGCCCCACCACAGCTCCCCTTCCTTTGGGCCGGCTTGCTCCCGGCGCAGGGTCCCCAGCAGTGGGGTGAGTTATTCGGGAAGGCAGAGCTGCCGTTGGCAAGGGTTTCTCCTGATTGTGCAGCTCCTAAGTAGCATTTTTCAAATCAAAGCAAACGTCCAGTGGTAAATGGGAAATTTGGAAGAGCTGCAATGAATCCATGGTCACCCTAGTAAACTCCACCACCATCAGTTCCATAGCGAAGCTTTTTCTTCTTTTCAAATGCCAAAGCCGTTGATGGAGTTTGTTACCTGTGCGTTAAATGTGTCAAAAACGGTATTAACCCAAAGGGGAGATATTGAACTCCGAGCAGTATTGTGAATCCTGATAGGAAGCGTGTAAAGAAACTCGTTTCAACTGATACTTCTACCCTTAGAAATTGCCGCTAGGTATTTAAATGGCCCGAGTTCTGTTTCTGGCATCAAAGGGAACGTTTCAGGAAGGGTGAATTTCTCTTGAAAGGACAACAATCACGCTGCTTCCTTTTATACCCTTGCAGATGTTCGTGGGCTGTCACTGTATCAATCTGCTTGACTTGTAATGTGCCAATTTATTTTTTTTCTGATACTGATTACAAAATAAAAAGTGAACAAACACGTCCCAGAAACCTGCATGTGTTTGGCAATAGCGAGTTTCTGCAGTTCAGCGAGGCGGTTGGGGCTGGAGCTGCCCCGGCTGCTGGGGGATGCTGGCTGTCACAGCGGTGGAGCCGCTCCCGTTCTTCCCCTGCGTTTGTCCCAAAATACCGAGGAGGGATGGACCGGACGCGTCATCCCAGAGGGAGCGATTGCCCGCGGTCTCCTGCGCCCGGGCCCGCCCGGCACGGACAGGGAAGGAGCTCCCCTGGATGACCCTGGCAGGAAGGACGGTCCGAGGTGGAGGACACAGGCGAGGCTGGCAGAGCGCTGCGCCCGGGGATCCCTTCCAGCGCCGCGAGCGGAGCCGACTGCGGCATCGCCTCGCCCTCCTGGCGACTGCAGAGCGCCGCTGACTCATCGCTGCCCGTCCCCGCTCTCCCAGGAGCAGCTGCTGGAAGCGATCGGCAGTTCCAGCTCAAGAGGGATTACAGGTTCCTGTTACCCTCCCTCTGCCTTTGGGAATCCGCCTCTGCCGAGCTCTGCGGCTCCGGACGCTGCGGGATTGTTCCGAACATCGGCGGGAGCTGATCCCGGCGGCGCTGGAGCTCTGCCGCGGGGAAGGGGCTCCTTGGCAGCGGTCAGAGAGGATCCCCATCCCGGTGGGCCAGGCAGAAATGCTGCTCCGGGCCAGCTGCACCTGGAGCACAGTGCCACAGGCAGTGGGACCCCGGCTGTTGGCCTGCCACGCCATCCCGCTGTGCTCCTCGTCACCTCCCAGAGTCAACTCGCCCACTGCTGAGGCACTTTCAGCCTTGAGTGTCCCCTACGCTCCCCTCTCTCCGTATGAGACCCACGCAGCCGTTCCCTGCCCGCCCCCAGCCTGTTCATCATCTTGACAGAGGCCAAATTGCCACCATTTCAGGCAGAATTCAAGGTAAGACACCAGCACCCCGCACTTTGCCGTGCTCAGCGTCCAGCCAGGGCCTCGAGGAGTGGGGGCTGCTGGAAGGGCAGTGCAGGGGAGTGGGCTGCCCTGAGCCCCCTCCCGGGCACATCGCAGCCTCTCCCAGAGCTTTCTGCTCCCAAAAACCAGCAGCAGGAGGGGTTTCCCGCTCCAGGGCCCCAGGCTGAACACTCCTGAGGGCTGGGGACACCTTGCAGCAGTGTCACATGCAGATGTTGTCGTTCCCCTTTGCAGCATCCCACAGCATTCCTGCTCAGGAGACGCTCCTGGCTTGGCAGGACAGTGCTGCCCTGGCCCACGCTGGTTTGGATGGATGTCACCTTCAGGAACCCCGTGGTCGGCTCAGATCCCTCCAGGAGCCCAGGGCCACCATCAGCTCCTGCTGCAGAAACACCGAGCGCAGCCACGTCCGCTCTGCCAGGGACCGCCCAGCCCTTGTCCCTGCGGGGACCCTGCTGCCACCGAGGTGGGCTTGTCCTCGCATTCCAACTGCTTCACCCTTTGCCTGCAGAGCTCTGCACCTGAGAATGACTCCTTCACCCCATCTGCCCTTCCCTGCTCCTGCTCTGTGCCCTCAAATCCACAAATTCTTCCTTCTCTGTGCTGGAGAGAGGAGCCCCGGTGGGACTGTGATGCCCAGGGCCAGGCTGGGAGCCACAGACCCCTGTGAGCATCGCTGTGTGCTCAAGACCTGACAGTACAGCCACATCCCACTCTTCTCCTGCCTCTTCTCACTCAGCTCCTTGAGTTCCATCCAGACCCCTCGTCCCTCCTCGTCTCTTCTCCGTCATCCTTGGCTTTCTCTGACCTTCCTCCCTGAGGCTAAAGCCATCCTGATAGGATGTCTCCTGTGGCAAGTGGAGTCTCCAGGCATCCCTGGAGGTCCTGATCCGTTGCTGGCTCATCTCCCGAGGCTCAGTCCAGCTGCAGCTGTGGTGTGGTGCTCCTGGCCCATCCAGGCTGGCAGGAACACTGGGCTCTGGGTCCTGGCTGTGCTCCTGCTCGAGGCAGGAAGGTGCCCCAGTGTCCCGCTGGGCCACGAGGGGCTGCAGGGAGGACACAGCATCTCTCCTGCCAGGTCCTTCCCCAGGACAGGGCAGTGGGAGCTCAGCCATGGGTGGTGGGTGGGGTGCGGGACCTGCAGGATCCCCGCAGTTCCTTTCCTCAGTTCAAGCTGACAGATTAACCCAGGGCTGGAAATCCTGGGGCAGCAGAACACAGCGAGGCCCCAGAGGTGTGGGGCCACATTTCAAAGGCAAAGTCTGGGAAAAACTAAAAACAAATCGAGGTTCTGCAAGGCACTAAATTTGTGACAGGGGAAGGTCACCTCCAGCAGGGAACTGGGGTCTCCCCTGTACAGGACATGGAAGCAGAGGTGGAGAAGGTCTTTTGTCCCTGCTGGCTTTAGTAACGCAGAGCCAGCTCCCAGCTGCCAGTGTCCCTCCATCGCCGCTCCTCGTGGATGAAGGACCTGGGGGGCTTGTGCTGCACCTTCAGTGCTCAGTCACCCTGCAGCCCTGGCTGTCACCTCCCGCAGCAGGACAGCCCTGAGCAGGCGCTCTCTGATCCGCAGGGTTTGGAAGCGCAGCCCACGCCTTCCCAGCGCTGGCTCCGCAGTGCTGATAGCGGGTTCCCGGCGCTAATCCTGACACTAACGTCCTTTTCTTTCCCTTTTTTGGCTTGGGTGTAGCTGCAAAGTTGTTCTTCTTAAGAAACTGCAAGGAGAAAATGTTGCATATGTGGAATTTTCCTTCTCAGAGGTTTTGAAGTGCTGTGTGTTTTCTCTGTGCAACCCTGGAGCAAATCACATCCTCCATCAATGAACCGGTGTTGGTTAACACCACATCACGGCATCATTCAGAAATCAGGCTCAAGGCAGCAGGCGCTCTTACAGCTGATTATTTTGTGCGAATTTTGACATGGCAGTGACTGCTGCTGCCGTTTCGAGGCATGTGGCTTCCTCCAGGCTCCTTCCTCCCGTGCAGTGCCGAGCGCTGGCTGCAGGGAGGGTTCTGCATGCTGGGAACTGCTCCGTGCTCTCTCACAGCGGACAGGAGAGGAGGGATGCGCCCTTCCCAACTCCCCCGGTTCTCACCTGTCCCTCTGTGTCCTGCTTGTGTGTTTCAGGTGTGTTTAACTGGTGTTCTCCTCTTCCTACTGGCGGTGCGGGGCTGTTTCTGTCGTACAGGGCTGTGAGTTCCTGCTCGGTGGCAGCTTGGAGCGCGGCTGCCGGGACAGCGTGGCTCTCCCGGGGACAGGCCGCGGGTGCTGCCACCGCCCCGGGCGCTGTCACCTCTCCTGCCTCGCTCCTTCCCCGGTTTAACTCTGTGCTTTCCGTTTAACAGAAGGACAAACGCGACACTTCCAACTTCGACAAAGAGTTCACCCGGCAGCCGGTGGAGCTCACGCCCACGGACAAACTCTTCATCATGAACTTGGACCAGAACGAGTTTGCTGGATTCTCCTACACTAACCCCGAGTTTGTCATTAACGTGTAGTCGCGGCGCAGCCCTGCCCTCGCTGTCCCACGCCAGGTCGCCCTGTACATACGACACTAGTCTTCCGGGATTAGCAGTGCAGACACACATCCCCTCCCGCCAAACGCGCCGACCGCTTCTCCTCGGAGCCTCTCCATGTCCGTGCCACTCGCTAGCTTGGTTTCCCTAGCCGGAGGTGCCCGGGGTGCCAGTTACCGGTCAGTGATACTTCTAGGAACTATAGTTGGTGGTGACTAATAGAGTTTTTAAACAGAAATATACCAAATTGCTACAGTCTCTGTAATTTTTGCAGTGGGACGCTGAGATCCCAGTGACCCAGCTACTCCCAAAGCGTTGCTGTGGAATGCTAAGCATGGTTGATTGCTTAAAGCGTTGTGCTGAAGCTTGCGATGAGTGTGAGCTTGTCTTAGAGGAGCCTTTTGTTCAAGACATGGATATATTTGATCAGTGTGGAAAAATCTGCTTCTAGACCTATATTTTCCGATGCATTGTCCATAGGGTCAGCCCGGCTCTCCGGAGCATCCCCCACCTCCCGCCTTCCCCGCGCTCGGGCGTTGCGACGCCGGACCACTCCCATGCCAGTCCTTGTAAATCAGAGCAAACCTTTTTTCTAAGTGAAAGGTGGGGGTTTTTTGTAACATCTGGAACAGTTTGCAGTTTTGATACGCTCTGTCAGCACTCGCATAAATCTTTCACAGACACTGTTGAGATGTAACAGCTCTGTAAAGGATATTAATATTCTACCAAAACAAAACACATTTATATTCTCGGTTTACAATTTACCAACTGAAAACGCGCCCAGGACCAAAGGGCCGCGCTGAGGGCTATTTATAATGGAAATTTTTCTACTTTCCACCCTCTGCTATTCTCTTCCAGGCTCCAAACCCATGGATTTCACAGGCATCTTGATTTCCCTGATTTCCACCAAATTCCTGGGGGTTTTAGTCAGTAAGCCAGGACCTTCTGCATCATTAAAAAAAAAAAAATCTGAATGAGAAGAGATAGTTCCAGCAGCTGTTTGTGAGGCAGAGCCGTGGTGTGCGGGAGGGCAGGGGCAGGCAGGGGCAGGCAGGAGGGAGCAAGGACAGGCGGGAGGGAGCAAGGACAGGCAAAAGGAGATGGGGGTGGACAGGTGAGGGCAGGAGCAGGCAGGAAAGGACAGGCAGGAGCGGGTAGGAGCAGGCAAGAGGGTGCAGGGGCAGGCAAAGCAGGGCAGGAACAGGCAGAGGAAGCCAGGAACAGGCAGAAGCAGGCAGGAACAAGCAGAGAGGATCAGGAGTGGGCAGATAGGATCAGGAGTGGGCAGAGAGGATCAGGAGCAGGCAGAGGAAGGCAGGAGCAGGCAGGTGAGGGCAGGAGTAAGCAGAAGGGATCAGGAGCAGGGAGAGATGGACAGGAAGAGGCAGAGAGGAGCAGGAACAGGCAGAGGGGATCAGGAGCAGGCAGAGGGGATCAGGAGCAGGCAGAGGAAGGCAGGAGCAGGTAGGTGAGGGCAGGAACAGGCAGAGGGGATCAGGAGCAGGCAGGGGGGGTCAGGAGCAGGCCGGGGAAGGCCG
>VYZT01058782.1:0-19614 GCA_013400735.1 Pomatostomus ruficeps | reverse complement strand
TTTTTTTTTTTTTTTTGGTGTTACTAATCAGATTGCACTACAAAAGAAACTTGGCACCTGATTCTTTTATTGCTGCTAATTTCATTGAAATTAGAAGATAACAGCAGTAAAGTGCTTAAAATACCTTCAAGTATCTCTGTTTATATAATTACAGTGCATCACAATTACTTCCCTCATGTGTGCCTTGGGTAACATTGAGCTAATGGCTCACACAATAAATTCAGTCCATAAATACCCAGGCTACTATTTAATTGTCAAAAAACATAGGGAACATCTGTTACATGGGCTTGTTAGGTGATAACACCATCAGTAACTGCAGACAACAATGTAACATCCATAGCCCTATGAAGCAGGAAGTGGGCTGAAGTAATTCTGTCTGTTGTGTTGAGGCCAATGAAAAAAGTAGATGTTTCTCTAACAACAATCCCACAAGCTTGAATGCAGTAACATAGCACTTTTCTGAATAATTTCTCTTAAAACCACTTGGATTAGATAGGACACAGAAGACTGAGTTTTGTTTAGGTGCAGTGTTACTGTTTTCCAACAGATGAACAGGTATAATTCAATAGTATAGTTCAATTTCTATATAAACAGAAAATGAATTTATATACACATAGTAGTTTGGGGTGGGGGAGGAGGCAGAGGGGGATACTTGCATCATTTAGGGCCTAGTTTACTTCAGTCTATGCAGGCAATTATAATGAAATCCTACTTTAAATGTGACATTTTCCAATGTAAGAAAAAATATCAACACTTTTCAGCTGTTCATATGCAAAAAAAAAAGATCAAAGCCCTGTATTAAGTATCTTAAATACAAAATTCTAGTCATGGACAATGTTACAATTCAGAGAGGAGAAACTAAATTGGTCATGGAGTAAACTTGTTTGCAGCTGGTAAAATGTGCTGAAAATTCTAGAACTGACACCTATCCAAGGATTTGTTTTTCAAATATTATTTGTAACTATTCAATAAAACATTTGTTTTCTTTCTAGTGGAAGTCAGAACTAATATCTTAAGTCTTCATCTTCTGCTCTGAATATTGATATTTTCACCTTTCTCCAAATAATTTTGATTACATTTAAATACTTATTTATACTCCAGTTTAATAAGAGTCTGTCTGGTCTCTCCCATTTTGTATTCATTCATTTAATTAGTCTAACCAACCAGTTGACAACAGAAGGAGCGTAATTATTATTATTTGTGTTGATTTGAACATTTTAATCAATATCTTAGTTTTTTGATATTGTTTAATCTTTCCTCTTCATCTTCCTTTTATATTTAGATTATGGTGTGCTTTGATACAATTCTTTTTAATCCTGGCACAACAATACATACCACTTATGCATTATCAAAATAAAAATCCCTGGAGGTATAGATATTTAAGATATTAAATTTTTCAATTACTGGTTTAAGTGTTTAGTGACATAATTTATTTTTCTGTCTATGCAGTCTCTTACTGTGCCTCAGTTAAACATGACAAGAATAAATGCTAAGATCAACATTAAATAAAACTTCTATTGAATCTATTTTCCCCCAGATGAATAGTATGCACTGGTAAAGAGGATACCTTGATTCATGGCAGTGGTAGGCTAAACTTGGTCAGCTGCCAGACATAGACACAGATGCCCTGTACATGCTCTCATTCTACTCCTCAAAAGGACAGGAAAATAAGATGAAAAATCTCATGCGAGATCACTTGCCAATTATCATCACAAGCAAAATAGCTCAGCTTGGGAATTCTATTTCCCCTTAACCAATTAAAGTAGATTTGGGTACTGAGAAACATATTAAAACACTTTCCCCCACACCACCCCTTCTTCCTCGACTCAACTCTTCTTCATTCTTGATTCCTCTACCTGCTCCCACCCTGCTGAGTGGCACAAGGCAGGAGGAAGTGGGGGGTTATGGTCCGTCCATAACTGTTCCTTTCTGACACTCCTTTCTGCTCACACTTTGCTCCCTCAAAAGGGGTCCTCCATGGCTGGAGTTTCTTCAAGAAATATCTATATGTTCTACCATGGTTTTCTCTGTGGGCTGCAGAGGAATCTCTGTTCTATCACCTGGAGTACCTCCTCCCCCTCCTTATCTCACCTTAGTGTTTGGAAGGTTGTTTCCCACAGTTTCTTTGCTTCCTTCTCTCTCTCAGGCAGAATTTTGCTCTTTCTTAAACAAACTGTTCCCTGAGGTGTCACTGTCTTGAGTGAGGGGCTCAGCCATGCCCTAAAATGGGTCCATTCCTCTTGGCTGGAACAAGCTCTGATCAGCACAGAGAAGCCCCAGTCTCTCCTTAAAGAAGTCCCTAAACCCCTCACATAGCCCCTTCCACAACCACCTTGACACCTACACCAAATAAAAGGACCAAAATACAAATCCTGTGTATTTCTCTAAACCTCTAACTCTCTTATTTTGACATTATTAATTTTATAAAATGAAATGTTATGCATTATGTTACAGGAAGAATATGGAGACCCAATGAAGCTACTGGCATTATTTATAAACTATAAGGTTTGTAGTTTTTCTCAAGTATATTTGGAAAGTTAACGATGAAAGTTCTTTTCCTTTTTATTTTTCATTTTGTAACTTTTCAAGGTTAATCAAGCTGTCAGGAAGAAATTGCAAATACATGTGCCTGCACTCAAGAGTACAAATGTGCAATCACAGCAGGAAAAGGAATATGTTTTCCACTCGGTTGCAATACATTTATCACAAGAGTTCTCAAGGAAAATGGTCTGTAACTTATATGTAGTTTTAAGTCATTTTAAAAAATATCTTCTCACACTATGTTGTTAATGCTGTTTCAAAATATTGTTTTGTGGGGGCATAAACTAGGAACGAACTTCTAAATAAAAGAAATATATAGCTAAATAATATTTTTTTTTCTGTTTTATCTGTCTTATATTGATTCTTAGTACTACCTTTTCAAAAAGATGAGATTGTCACAGTAGCCATTGACAATTGATTATCTAATCGGGCATGCAATTAAATTGCATGCAATTTAACTTTTCAACAGGTAACAAGATGAGACACGGACTTGGCCTAGGGAAAATAGTTAGTGAGTTAAAAGAGAAAGGCATTTATTTTGAATTCATTCTCCCTTCTTGAAAGCAAGTTAAGATCAACATCATTTAAACAACCGTCTCTGCTTTTACATGGATGGCTGTTCAAGCTGGTATTGTTGAAAATAAAATCTTCTCTTTCTTTACTGCTTTCATCACTAGTATCTTAAAATTATTTTCTTTCTCTGGATTGATCAGCTGAATTGTCAATCAATAGGAAAGGCATATCAGCTGTATTGTTGTAGGAGTCACTGTTGAAATGAGAAACTACTTTCTTTAAAACAGTACAAATTTTACTGAGACAGCAGTGAATGAAGAGTCC
Source organism: Pomatostomus ruficeps (assembly GCA_013400735.1). NCBI lineage: Eukaryota > Metazoa > Chordata > Aves > Passeriformes > Timaliidae > Pomatostomus > Pomatostomus ruficeps. The sequence goes on along the minus strand of VYZT01058782.1, from coordinate 16,236 downwards.
CTTAGCATAGAAAGAGATGTATTAGTTAAATCAGAGACAAACCTAGCCAGGTAACTGTGTTATCAGTGACCTTTAGTGAACAGTTAGTGAAAAAGAAGATATAATTCAGCCTTCCACCCTTTGAAATGTCAGTTATGGCTTGCAAGTAAGCTTTCAAGCAATGTGTAGCTAATATATGTCTTTTTCCTGAACTCTTAACCACCAACATATTAGAGTGACTATTTGAATACAGCACCAAAATTCAAGCATTTAAGTCTGTAAACTACAGACTTGATGTCCTAGAGAAAAAGAACAGAAAAAAAACAAACCTAAAAGAACCCAAAAAACCCCAAAACAAAACAAACCCAAAAAAACCCCACAAAACCCCAGAAAGAAAAAAGAAGAGAAAAGAAACAATAGCAGGGAAAATAAAAATCTCATTTTGAGTGACATAAAAATGAAGTTTCTTACTTATGTGGATTTTTTTTCTCAGAGGGCTGACATTAAAGTTTTTTTAAAAATTAACATGATAAAGGTGCTCTCATTTCAGTGGTTTCCTGCAGGTTATTTTAAGCTTTCTCTCTGTCATCTCTGATTCCTAGCTTTGCTTGACCCCTGCTTTTCTCAGCATTCTCTCAGTTTTGCTTGTTTGCTTTGCCTTATGCCATCTCTCCTTTTCTACTCTCTCCCTGCCTGTCCTAACCTGCCCTTTGCTTGGTGGTCACTGAAGAGATAGATTTCTTCTGAAAGGCTCTAATTGCCTCAGCACAGAGCCCACAAACCATCAAGGTAAACAGGCTTCTTTCTTCCTTGATGCTCAGAAATATATATCTCTTTACCACAAGTTTTTTTTTTTCTCTTGCAGGTGTTTGCAGGTACTTTGGGATCCAGGTGAGGTCAATCTTCTTCCTAAACTGCAGAATACTGATTTCTTCTGATGGACTTCACACTTATTTACACTGAATTTGATTGACTACATGAATAAGATGCAGCCAGATGTGAGGTAGCAGATCCTGCTTAACCTACAGCTGCCAGTATCACCAGCTACAGACAGACCCACCTCCCTCAGGTGTCAGTATTTCTGTCCATCAGGCAGGACCAGTATCTGCCTGGTGTGAATTGTCAGGTGCTGTTATATGTGAATGCCAAACTGATTGATAACTGTGGAAGCAAAAAAAAAAAGAGGTGTTCTGTAATTTTTTTTTAGCTGAATTTGGTCTTGATATTAAAAGATAAAAAGGAAAGGTTTTTTGCATGCATAACTGAAACTATCTGAATCAGTAAGGATTAAAAATCACAAATGAATGTTCTGAAGAATTTGGCATCACAATCACAAGGTTAAGAAAATAATAGGATACTTTCATAAAATGTTCCTGAGCTTTCACACTAAATTTTTGTTCGTTTATGTTGAACACATTTTTCTTCACTTTTCCAAATCAAAACTGCAGAATCAACTTTTTCACAATTTTTAAATCCTCATATTCTATTTTTTATTTTTCATCAAACTTTTCCTCTTCATTTCATATTCTTACACTGCTTTTTAAAATCTGCCTCTTTCTCCTATAGCCCCATAAGACAATTTTTGTCTTCCCCCATATGAAAGATAGAAATATCCAGAGACACAGCATTCTGCTCTTCCAATATCTATGATTAGGCCCTTTCTCTTCACATCCTTGCCCTGAGTATTTTTCACTGTCACTTTCTTAATTCTATCTTCAGTTTTTGCAGTGGAATGAGTAATTCCTAATTCCTTCCTGGTATCTGATTTTTCACCACAGTTCTCTTTCTGTGTTGAATACTCTGCACATCCTTTTAGTCTATTTGTCTTCTGCTGCTGCTGCTACTGTCAAGCTCTGTGTGTTTCATCCCCTCTCTCCTTCAAATGGAATTATTTGCCTGCACTATAGTGTCCTTCTTCAAAACTAGTTCTTCTGTTATTGCTTCCTCATTTTCTGACACATCATTCCCCAAAGAAGAGCATCAGGGCATTCTTCTGATGAAGTAGTGTAACATTTCATCATCTTTATTTCTCTAGGCCTCCATCTGTTTCCCTTTTCTCCTTGTCTGTGTCATTCTAATGGACACAGTGAGCTCTCTGAGGCATGGGTGAAAAATTCCTATGAAATACTGCATGACACAAGTGTAAATCTATAAAATTTTCAGAACAAAAAAGATTTTAAATTAGAAATGCCTCCTTTAAATTAAGTTTCAGTTTCAGTTTTATGATGAAAATATCACAGCTACTAAATCAAGTCTCCTATTATCAAGAAAATAATCAAATGAAAGATATATAATGCATAAATCAGCTACTTAGAACATTCTCCTTTTCAGTTTTACATAATCCTTCCTATCCCACAACTTTTTTCATATTTTAGATAACATAAGAATGATCATAAACACTAACCATTTTGGAATTTACCTTGAAAAGTACTAAATACATTGTCTTGCACATTGACGCAATTTTTTCAAAATAGTTCTCAGTATTGTGGACGGATCGCATGCTAAAATGGATATGTCCTCCCATAGAGTCCCCAACATGCAGATAAGGTTAATATTCACCAATTGTACCTTTCAACTATTCTATGAGGAGCAATTTCTTTGAAAAAGAAAAGATAATTAAAATCAGATACTTCTAATGATTAAGATATTGGGGGGAAAAAGCCAAATCTATTACTGAAGTACAACAGCAGAAGCTTAACTGATTAAAATTATCATGCATAACTATTTTCACTGTCCAGATGAGTCAGAAGTTCATCAAGGAAGTCTTACATACACATTAACTAAATACTGAAGTTCTTATTGGTAAGTAATTTTCATTCACTATACAAGTGGCACTGATACATATGCCCACTTAGGCTGCCACTAAGGTATCCGGGGGTGCCGCAATGTCTCCGGTGGGGGCACCGGATGTCTACTCATGGTGCCAGGGGCTGGCTGGCTGCTTCGGGGGTGCGGGAGAGCTGGTAAAGGTCCAGCAAGGTTTCACCCAACCCACCGGTGTTCCAGGCGTGCCAAGGAAGGAGAGACAAATGGAGGGGCTTCCCAGATGTTTTATTCAGGCACCAGGATTGTGCCAGGGAATAGCTGGCACAAGGAGTTGCAGTTACATATATACCAACACGAGGGGGTGGGGGAGGGTACAAACATCCTATGAGGTAGGAGTGAGGGGTTTGAATTTGGCGGGCTTTGTATAGGATTGCACAATACAGAGCCCTCTGGGGGGGAAACCAGATACCAAGGCGGGGGGAGGAGGGAGATAGCAATGCATGGCCGAAACCTAGCCAATAGCACACTGCAACACGGGGGCAGATTATTTTTCCCTTACACACAGTTTGCCATGCATTTCTTCAGGTCTTGGATCTGAACAATTAGAATACCAGTTATTGAATTCCAAATAGTGATACTACATCCATGCAAGGAAGACTGGGTATACTGCTACATTTTAGCTCCTAACATGCATTTGACACTATTTTAAGGATCAAATCAGCCTCACCTCAGTCTTTTCACTTATAAAATATGAATGAACCCTGATATGCACGAAGGATTTTTACACATTCAAAGTATCACTGTGCTAAAGATAAAAAGTATGTCTAATAATAATAAAAGAGCAGAAAGGATACTCAAGTCAGAACTATGTAAAACTGTTTTCAAAATTATGATGAGAATTAATGCTCTGAAAACAGAAGAAAGAAAGAAAATATTCATACTTGCAAGCTGTTCATCTCATTAAAATGTTCTTCCCTTTCCCACAGTTAATTTCTCCACAGGTTCATGAGCCACATATACCCCAATAGTCAATTTACCTCTCCCTTCAGGGTTCTAACAGATGGGAGGTTAATGGGGGCTTGGAGAGTTGTATGGTCCTCTTTAATCTTTCTATCAAAAATAAATTGAAGATTAATAAAGGAATAAATGTTGTCGTATGAACAAATGAGGGCTAGGTGAGTAAATGAATTTTTTGCACAACATAAAGCTTCTTCTACTAAACTCCAGTAATTTATTTAACTCCATATGTATGTATTTCTTGTCCTACCTACTAAAAAAAAGTTACATTATTTTACACTGAGTGAAATGTTATAGTTTCTCTTGAACATTATTAACAATGCTGAGGAAAATGAAGGACTAAGATTACATACCCTCTCAAAATAAGGACTATTTTTATGGAAAACAGTATCAATTAAGCCGTCTGAGAGTGACTGAACCCTTTTTCTGAACAATTTGACCAAACTGCCTGAAAACTTCCTAGAAGTAGATGGATATTTAGAAAGTTTTAATGTCTACTTTTTGGTTCCTGAACTTTGCATAGAAGTTCTAGACAATAAAGTGTTGACTCCTGATGAAGATAAAAAAGTGGTAGCAAAAGCCTGTGGTTTAGACTGAAAGGTCACCTGAAAACAGAGGGTTAAGCTTCAAATCCATTCTTCCATATATCAAAGTATGTCTTAAAACAGGCAATGAAAAAGCTCATAAAATTGTTTTACCTTTCTCAGACACTTTACAGCTTGGTATTTAAGAAAATCCTCTAGCAAATACAGGTTTAAGTCTCCTGGGGCATCTTGATAAATTGAATCAGGTTTGCTTAAATTGCATATGAATGCAGTAGAGTCTTCATTAAGTCTGTGATCGTAGCAGTCACATGTCATTATTTCAAGCAATACCTTTTGGCCAGTTCGGGCTAAGTCCTCAAATACTTGCAAAATTATCAACTTTTTTTCCTCAAGCTATGTTTTCATAGGCAAGTCACCAGGTTTTACAGTACATATGCCATACATATCTTTGAACAAATAATCAATAAGGGGCAGTTGGAAACCAAAGAAATCAATCAACCTCTAACCGAAGTTGTATATTCCAACAATAAATAAAATCTATTCGTATTAGGATAATATGGAGTCTCTTCCAATCAACCTCTTCATGAACAAAAATACTTTTTTGCTATAATTACCATATGTTTTGGGCAGAAAATTAAACTTAACTACATTTATTCAAAAAAGTGAATGTAGTTACAACTAATTTTAATAAAAATAACTCTTAGAGGAACAAAATGTTAAAAATTTACTAGCTTATTTTGAAACTAACTGTATACTAAAATATTCAATATATTGCTCCAGGTGAAATTAATTTTTAGGACTTGATAACATAGATGGAAACCATTTTTATTCAGTTTTTAAATTATTACTTATGCTCTCAATATTTTGCAGTCGGTCTGAGCCGAAGTCCCAAAACCCTTAAAGAACTTTAAATTTTAAGAGAGTGTTCAAGGTGAGCTTCGTGCCTCCAAGCATTTTCACACGTTAAGAACTACTTAAAGCCTGCATTCCCTTTTAATATCCAAATTCTTGAAAAATACAGGGTGGAGCTGTGTTGCCTAAATTCAGTGTTACTTTCCTTGACACCTCAGGATATCTCTTGTTGCTCCCAGCTCTTGGTCCAGAAATGTATTTATCTCTTTCAGGTCTTTCCATCTGTGTAAGTCAGGCAGACCTATGTGGATGTCTGGGGAGTAAAGCTCCCTGTGGAAAAGGAGTGTGTTCTCTAGTTCCTACAAAAATGGGGAATATTTCTAAGGTTGTGTCTAATGTGATGGTTACTGTATCTAACAGGACTGTATAAGCAGCCAATAATGAGTTTTCTCAAGGTGAAAATCATGCTTGGAAACCTTGCCACCCATTTAACTCAAAGCAAATATGACTTAATTTGGCTTCACTTGAAATTTGTTGACACAATCCTCATCAATATCCTTTTTCTGTGATTCCCAAAGGGGGCCCCAGTATTACAGGGCACACAGACAAAAATGTTTGTGTGACCTCATTCTGATCAAGCAAACTGGTTTCAGCTCCTACCTGGGAACACCTTGCCACTGGTCTTTTTGCCATATTTTATTTCTCCACTAGCTGTTGTGCAATGTAGATTGTAGTGGTCATTGTGACCTGGGGTAGCAGGGAAGGGCCTTGGTTTCTGGCAGGAGCCAGGAGCTCTGTTGTGGGAGTTTGAACAATAGAAAGAAACAGAATAACAGGAAGTGTTTCAGAGACACTGTTCTATCTGCATTACATTCATGTAACAAAGCAGGGGTAGGAAACCTGTTGCCAGAACCAGATTCATGAAGCAGGGACAGAAGGCCTGGAATCATCCTTCTTTCAGTATATGTATCTTATCAATTGTCTCACTCTCTGAGAGTGAGCATGTATGTTCTTGCTCTGGCAGCTGTAAAGCCAGAGGTCCGAGACTAGTTTCTAAATCCTGAAACATCTGACTTTTGCCAGGACTTTGAATTTCAAGGGACAGTTACTCTAACTGCTTTAATCCACTGTAAAATATCTTGAGCTTCCTGCTTAACAGCTCTCAGCAAAGTGCTTGTAATTGTATATGTCTCTGTGAGAAGCCCGGTACTTTCCTGCCACTCCTGAAAATCTACTTGCAGGGCTTCTTGCATGCTTTCATGTTCTTCTACCTCTCTATTTTTTTCTCCTACATTTTCCCAAGTATCCTTGCATGACCTGTGAATTTTACAGAATCTCACCAATTTTATTTTATCACATTATCTCCACTTTTCCAGATTATAAGATGCCAGCGCAGTTTCTTGGTTTTTGCACTTACCAAGGGAAGCTCTAGATGTCTTCCATTTCTAGGTACCCAGATGTGCTTCAAAGAGACCAGCTACAATTTTCAGATTTCCCAACCCCAGTTCCCAGGTCTAAAGCTCCCAGGCTGGCAGATGATTCCTGTCAGTACTTTTCAGCAGACATTTTATTCTGTTCAGTAAATTTCCTCTTTTAACCAGGTCTTCTTCATAGATGTTCACATCAACAGTAAAGTCCTCCAGCTCCATTGAATATAACTGGAACTTTGACAACTACACCAAGAGCACTAAATGTAGCTGTTCTTGAACGTGGATCAGGACCCAGTTGAAAGTAAAGCAACTATTCCTATGCAACAAAAGTATTTGAAATCACTGTCATTCAAATATGAAAATAAAACCCCAAACATCAAAAAACACCAAAGGTGTATACCAGTAAAGTATTTTTTTTGTCATCTAGTTTGTGGGGAGTTTTATCTCTCTTGTTATGCACTGTGATGGTTCAAGTGCTTGTTCTGTCACAGAGCATTATCTTATCACTTCAGAACCTCCAAATACTTTTGCAAGTCAGTTCTAGCAGCTCTGGGTCCATTAGATAATGTCAAGAAATACAATCATAAATCTATAGAGTATATACATTGGAAGGGACCTATACGGCTCATTGAGACCATCTTCCTGCTCTTCACAGCACTACCTGGAACTAAAGCGTATGACCAAGTGCATCACTCAGATGTTCTTTGAATAGTAAAGGAGAAATTTATTTTATTCTTTTTCTATTCAAATTAAAATCTTTGTGTTTCTTCAGAAGCTGTAAGCTTAAATGAAATGAAATTCTTATGTGACTATGTTTTCCCCATATATTCAAGATTTGCTATCAAGATGGAAGTTTTATCTAAGTCTGTCAGTGCCTTTGTATTGTCCTTGTTTTGTTTCTGCAGTAATGCCTGTACAGTGTGCAGTGCGACTGACTACAGAAAGCCTGACTGGAATTGCAAGTTGCATCCTAACCCAAGGCAGGTACAGCCATTATGCACTGGCAGTTTAGTTCTTTGATTGTTTGCTGAGATTTCTTCAAATACATCACAGCTCTCTCATTGACTATACACTAATCTGTCCTTACAGAAGAAACAAGGAATGAATGGATATTTCAGTCTCTGAGATTTCATCCCAATTAGGCAGGCAGGATGCAGCCTTGAGGCACTGTGGAAATTTGAAGCTGACCAGACACATGCTAAGAGACCCTCACCATCTCCTGGCTCGTTTCTGTGGCTAAATAATATTAAGTCTAGGGAACAATCTCTGGCCTGCAGAAACAGTATCATGCCAGAAGAGATTTCTTGTAAGAAGTGATTAGAGCTAATCCATTATATATCAAATGCATATTAGAATAAGATTGTCAGAGCAGCTAATGATTCCACTTTAGAATATTTTCATAACTTTTAATTAATAATTTTTAATGCAAATTATATATACATATAAAATATTTATGCATATTTATTAGCATCTTTGTTGTATTATTTAATGGAAAAAAGACATTTATAAATAATACCATACTGCATTTTTTTAGAAAGACTAAAAATCACTCCACTAAGAAAATTCATTTTCAAAACAAAGTGCGCATAAACAAATGGTTAAATTCTCAGATGTTACAGTATAGTATTATATATGCAAATAGTAGATCAAAGCTTGAACAGTCAATCTATTTTATTGATATTTTGCAAACAGGTTTTCTGACACTATGAGGAATATTTAGTTGTATGTGAGATAGATAGACATTCTCTTCATTGCCAGATTTTTGAAAGTAATTTGGCTTGTTTGTTCTTTCATGTAAAATTATCCAGGTGTGTTTTAAAGGTGTAGTCTTTATTTTATTTAAACATATAATCACATCTTTTATGATTGATGCAATTAATTATAGTTATTGCTATTATGATTGTTTACAAGTGTAATTTATATGTAAATTTAATACTGAATTATTCATCTCACTAAATTTGATATTCCTGATAAGCCATGAGAAACTCTCTTATATGATTACATTGTTTTCCTGCTTCACATTCGGATATGTTATTATTGTATTGATTTTTCTTAATTATATGAATAAATACCCCTAATGAAAATAGCAATAATTCTATCTATCTATCTATCTATCTATCTATCTATCTATCTATCTATCTATCTATCTATCTATCTATCTATCTATCTACCTAATTTAGATCCCAAATCTGAAGGAATCTTATCTGATGGAAACCTGAATTCTCTCATCTTCACTTTACATTAGAGATACTGTAGGATAAACGAAGAATACAAAACTAAAGAACAGCACCCCTTCACCTCCAAATAGGTCTAGAAATGGAATGAAGGAGTTTGATCACATTTCAGGTAGCCGTGTTTACTGTCAGCCCACAAAGATAGATTTTCTCTCATCTGACATTTTTCCTGCAGGAGTGGCTTCTGTGAGAAGATACCAGAAGCTGTTCTCATGTAGGACAGAGTCAGTTTCAAACAACATCTCCAAGCTGAACGTGTGTCTGATCAAAGCTGAGCCCATCAGTGATGCTGGTGGCACCTTTTAAATAATATATTTAAGAAAAGGCAAAAAAAGGCAGTGCAGTAGCTGGGAGAGACAGGAGAAAGAAAATATAAGACACAATTCTGAAGACACCAGAGACAGTGAAGAAGAAGGGAGAGAAAGTGCTCCAGATGCTGGAGCACAGTCCTTTCCAGCCCATGGAGAAGCACANATCTACCTAATTTAGATCCCAAATCTGAAGGAATCTTATCTGATGGAAACCTGAATTCTCTCATCTTCACTTTACATTAGAGATACTGTAGGATAAACGAAGAATACAAAACTAAAGAACAGCACCCCTTCACCTCCAAATAGGTCTAGAAATGGAATGAAGGAGTTTGATCACATTTCAGGTAGCCGTGTTTACTGTCAGCCCACAAAGATAGATTTTCTCTCATCTGACATTTTTCCTGCAGGAGTGGCTTCTGTGAGAAGATACCAGAAGCTGTTCTCATGTAGGACAGAGTCAGTTTCAAACAACATCTCCAAGCTGAACGTGTGTCTGATCAAAGCTGAGCCCATCAGTGATGCTGGTGGCACCTTTTAAATAATATATTTAAGAAAAGGCAAAAAAAGGCAGTGCAGTAGCTGGGAGAGACAGGAGAAAGAAAATATAAGACACAATTCTGAAGACACCAGAGACAGTGAAGAAGAAGGGAGAGAAAGTGCTCCAGATGCTGGAGCACAGTCCTTTCCAGCCCATGGAGAAGACCATGGTGATGCAGGTTGTCTTTCTATAGTCCATGGAGAACCACAGTGGAGCAAATACCTGCCTGGAACACATGGAGGACCCCATGGCTCTCTGGCAGGACCTGTAACCCCATGGGGGACCTAAGCTGGAGCAGTCCATTAGGAAAGGAATTTTACAACCTCCCAGACTATGGTTGGCACTGTATTTGGGATTTATTTCCTACAGAAAATATATGAACCACATGTAGCACGAGTTCCAATTTTGCATAGGCAGCTAACTGCAACCATAGGTGAGATGCCTAAATCCAAGTGATATACTTTCAGACATACTACCTTCCAACATTTCCCGTTGGCTTACAAAGTTCATTTTTTCCTGTGCCATTTAATTCTCACATGCAATCTATGCAAAAAATTTAAAAGCTTAATTCAGCACTGTGAATTCAATTCTTGAACTGAATTTCCTAAGTTCTAGTCATTGAATACATTACTAAGCATCATAATACCTTGATTTATTTTAGTTTAACTTTACATTTTATTTGTGGCTACATCTCTGTGTCCAAAATTCTAATTGAGTAAGTCAGATAAAAATTTATCTGTAAACCATCAGTCTTCATTCTGCATTAACAGTAGATAACCAGAGGAAGTTAGCAGCTGATAGGTTTTTGAGGGATTAAGGTTTCTTAATTGTCATATGTATCTCTGGAAATATATTTGTTTAAACACTGAGTCACTGAAAATTAATCAGAAACAAAACCTGGAATTTAGTGGCAGGAAATGACCTTGCCTAATGTCAATATCATAATTTGGTGGATCTTGACTATATTGACTAGTTTTACCACGTTATTGTAGATATATATGTAGAGTATTCTCTATTTCCTTGACTACCCTTGGAAATTCTATCACTAGCATTAAATGAGCAAATGACTTCTTAAATTGATAAAGTACACATTTACAGTGTTTTACAAGCAGCAACAGCAAGTTATTTTCCTAAACACATCGATAAGTCTTAAATAAATCCATCCATTCCAATGTTGCCTATTTTTAGGGCATGTTGCCATACTCGTTTCCAATAGAGTGTTCTTCTTCTCTGGAAGGATTATGCTCAGTTTAAACCACTGGAAGCTATCAAATTTTCAAATATTTAGGTGAGAACAGTCATTCACAAGTATGTTGTTTCCCACTATAGATATTAAAATAAATTAAAGTTTGTAAAAAGCTGTGACTACAATGGAATTCTGCTTGGAACAACAAAAGATGTTGCATTTTTCAGAAGTGCTTTTTTACCTTGGGACTCTTGTATGAAATAAACTGCTAATTAAAAACATCAGAAGTACATTACTGTGATTTTGGTCCTTTTTCTTGAACACTGAAAACCCCCAAGCAGTTTTTTATGAAAATAAAGAGCAGTATAAGAAACTTAGGACTGATTTAGTTCTCAGCACATAGACATCTACTCCATTATGGATTTCTTGGTTCAGAAGAGCATAGGTTGCCTGCAGATCTTCTGTAATATAGATGAGTCTTTTATAGATGCCTTAGATACCCTAGGAGCTCTCACAGGTATTAGGTAACTGATATCAGCCCTTCACAGCTGTGATGACTTCTGTTGAAAAGAAGGCCAGAACTGGAGATGAAATGTTTTCTCTTGAAAAAGAAGGGAAAATGAAAGAGTTAGTATATCATCATATGGGACAGATTTTATGTATGTTGCACACACATATTTTTATGTATTTGTCCATGATACATACCTTCAATTCTGCATATACCTTCTATTTTTTAGCAAACAATACTGTAGGAAATGATGGTGTACTCTTCCTGGGAGCATATATATTTCCATGGGAAATGCATTCATGATGACATTAGCCTTATTTATTTCAAACTCTTAACAAACTTCTTTGGGTGAATTGAGTCATTCTCTACAGGTACTCTCCCTGTTGCAGTCGCCTCCTGAAGACAAAGGACAAAACTACGCTTCCTTAAACACAGGTGTGCAGCACCATCAAAAATACCCAATGGTATTTCACTTGGTCTCCACATGCTATTCCAGACAGGTCTGGGACCATATAAAACTATTTTATTATGAGCCGGTCCCATGCTGGATACCATAGGACCTTCCAAATGGAAGCAGAAAACTCTGTCTAAGCAACTGAATTGTATTAGGTGTCTGAAGACCATCCAAACAGTTGCTTCAGTAAGGAAGCTCATCTGTGGGTCCAAACACTTCTTTGAAATCTTGCCTAGGAAATTTTAACAGCTTGCTGAACAGAAGATATTTTTAATTAAATAAGAAGGACAAAGTGAACCAACATTTTTATTGATTGTTTTTCATTCATAAAATGTGGACTGAAATCTGTTTTCCCCATAGAGGTGTCCAATAATATTTGTAACTCTGTCTCACCTGTAGTTGGTACTCTGGTTTTGGTCATGTGTCACAGACCTTTTGAGAGCCTTACCACATAGCACACAGTATTAGACACTGATGTGTGAGACTATGATCTCATGTTGTCTGCTTGTTTGCTTGTGTATGCATCAAGGTTGACTGTTATCATATCTATTTTCAAAAAATTGCATATTGTGATACAATGCTCATGGGTTTCAGAGATGAGTGTGTGTGTGTCTGTAAATATAGGCATCTGAACTAATATCTATAAAAGATCAAAAGTTTCTAAACCCTAAATTTTAATGAGCCTGCAATTGAAGGAAAAATCTGTTCCACAATATTAGTTACTCAATGGTATTAATGAGAAGTTTCTGTATCAGAACTTCCTAAGATTCACAACACATAAGACAAAGAAGGATAATGAACTCAAATAGCAGGTTTGCATGACAAAGGAATATAACCACTGTTATAACCACAAGAATATAAACCCAAATCCTTATCTGTAGGACAATGAAGGAAATAAATTACAAACCATCTTACAAACTATCTTTCTAAATTTAATTTTATAAAGTAAAATACCACAAAGTCACAATCTCTGTGTTTTATTTTAGAAAATTAATTAAAGAAAAGAGAAGAAAAAAACCCCAAAAAACAAACCAACCAGTGATTCCTGAAAAAAAAAATGTGGCTGGCTATTATAAAAAAGTTTCATTACGAAATCTTAATATGAGAACATATGAAGTTACATCTGATATTTTCGTAGTAGTCAATACGAATACAGAGATGATGCCTTTCCTTGTGTAAGAGAACCAGAGATGGAAATCTTTGAAATTTTAGACTGATCATGTTGTGAAAATATTTTTTTAAAAAAAATCAGTGTATATACAGAACAGTGCACAGGAGACAATTAAACACACACATATCTGATATATCCTAGGGACATAGACGGGATACCTAAGATTACAGAATCCCAGAGTGACAAACTGTCTGATGTTGGAAGTGACCACCCGGTCCAAACTCCCTGCTTAAGCAGGACCGTACAGAGCTATATCCAGATGAATTTTTAATATCTCCGAGGAAGGAGACTGCACAGTCTTTATAGTAAACCTGTTCCAGTGTTTGACCACCTGTGTAAAAAGAGAGAGAAAAAAAGTGTTTTATGTATATGCAGCTACCAACAGGCTCTTTGGGAAATGCTAGGAATGCACTTCTTTGTATGTGTCCTTTGAGGAATGAGAACTACACTAACTGCGGCTTTGATAGAAAAAAGAGTAAGTGCATAATATTTGTTTATTGTGGTGCTTCAAACATTAGAGGGCATATGAATCACTAAAAGAGAACATGAGGAAGGAAAACTACTGACTGAAAATGTCTCTATTTCATGTACTAGATATTTGGGGGCTAAAATTAGACCACATTTTATCCTACATAGACAGTTAAAACTATGAAAAGTTTGACTGCATGAGAATGGTTCCAGTTTTTCACAGAGATATTTGTCAGTATGAAAAGAACTTGTTGATTAATACACCCAATACTGCAGAGGTATGATATTCAATATTTACATATTCTCCCTCCACCCCCCATGTTTCTTTAGTGTAAATCTGGTCAAGTTTGTTTTCTTGCCTGTGTAGTCCCAAGAACCTGCGCTTCATATATATCTGTATATATAACTTCTTCAAGGAGGACATTTAGAGTTGAGGAGTTTTGTCTTCCCAAATCACTGTTAATGTGTGAAGGAGCCCGGCTCTCCTGGGCTGAACATCTGCCTAACGATTGGCAGTGGTGAATGAATTCCTTGTTTTGTTTCGCTTGCATGCATATCTTTTGCTTTACCTATTGAACTGTTTTTATCTCAACTCACGAATTTTCCCACTTTTACCCTTCAGATTCTCTCTCCCATTCTACTGGGAAGGAGTGAGCAAGTGGAAGGGCTTATTTGCTAGCTGGAGTTATAGCATGACACAGTGTCATTTGGCTTCAGTGTCAGGAAGTAGTGTATGTGCCTCAAATTACAGCCTGTGCTACAATTAAAACCCCTGGTATTACCTATTAAATGTCTTTTTTGTTGAGTTTTATGCAGACACAGTTTTCTTATTTTTTAAAGTATTCTTACTGAAAAGGTTTCCTGTTGAAATCTGCCATCTACTAAAAGTGAAAGATTTCAATGTGATGCCCATATAACAAGCAAAATATGCACTATGAAACATAATTTGCTTTAAATGTGCACCAAGAACAGCAGACTACAACATTTCAAATGAAATAATCTTAATATTTTACTCAAATTTTCAATTTTCCAAATGTCATATTTTTCTTTCCATATTGTGTTCAGATTGCAAGAAACCTGTGTGAGCTTGCCTCAAAAGCTCACACAGGTTTCTTGCAATCTGAACACAATATGGAAAGAAAATTATGACATTACAGGCTCTCTTTATTTACCAGTTTATCCCACGTAATTAAAAGAATAAGGAAAATAAAGGAAAATGGGTTTTAACACAGGCAACAGAGAAAATAGATGAAATTTATATAGGAGATTAAATAGCCAGCAAGTATAACTGTAGTAAGCCCTAGAGAGTTCTTTTTTGAAAAAAAGTCTGAAAGTTAGAAGAATAAAAAAAAATTCTGTTATAATAATTATCCTGCTCTATAGAGCATTGGTGTAGCCCCACAATTTAAGAAGAATGTTAAGATCCTTGAACAAATCCAGAGGAGGGCAACAAAGCTGCTGAAAGGGCTGGAAGTAATGTTCCATGAGGAGCAGCTGGGGACTCTAGGTTTGTCTAGTTTGGAGAAAAGAAGCTGAAGGACCTCATTGCTCTCAACACCTTCCAGAGGAGGGGCAGTAGAGAGGGAGGTGCTGATCTCTTTTCCCTGGTATCTAGTGAAAAGGCACATGGGAATGGTTGGCAGATGCACCCAGGGAGATTCAGTGTTGACTGAACAGGCTTCCTAGAGAGGTGATTGATGTCCCAAGCTTGTTAGTGTTTAAGAGGCATTTGGACTATGCTTTTAACAATGTGCTTTAAGCTTTCTTTGGCCCTGATGTGGTCAGAGAATTGGACTATTTTAGGTCCCTTCCAACTGTAATTCAATTCAACTAAATTCTATCCTATTCTATTCTATTCTATTCTATTCTATTCTATTCTATTCTATTCTATTCTATTCTATTCTATTCTATTCTAAATATCAGCATTGTTGGGTATCTAACGGGAAGGCCATAAAATTCATGAACAGTATCACAAATATTGCTTAATAATTATTTAAGCAGATGCCTTCTCAAGGTCATCATACTCATGCCAGCTCGTTTGCATGAAGAAGAAATGTCACATCTTAGAAAAGGGTTTCTTCAGAACATTTTCAAAGCATTTTAAAAATTACATAGCAAAGGTGTTTATAATTATTCATCCATCATGCACTGACAATACTGAGTCCTGTTAGAATTTCGCCAAAAATATAATTAATATATAGACACAATAAGTATTAATATTAATAATTTAATAATTTAGCATAATAGCTAGAAATACTCAGAAGTCACTGCACAAGATCTTGAGAAGAGCAACTTCCCTATCTACATGCTATTTTGAAAATAACACAGTC
This sequence comes from Pomatostomus ruficeps, assembly GCA_013400735.1. Lineage (NCBI taxonomy): Eukaryota > Metazoa > Chordata > Aves > Passeriformes > Timaliidae > Pomatostomus > Pomatostomus ruficeps. The sequence continues at coordinate 447 of VYZT01058782.1, read as the reverse complement.
AAGAAGTGCTGTGCCACCTTTTTCAGAAAATAGAAAACCATTAAGCGGTTGCTATTTAATCAATACTTTTGTACTTCTTTAGATTTATATTAAAGGAAAAGCTGCACTTTGTTCTGTTTTTCATATGATAAGTGGATTATCTGATGTAACAATTTGGTTTGACTGACCTAGAGTTATTTAGAATATATAACATTATCTACATTTTTCTACTTTGTTCATGAAGTCCAACAGAGCAAAAAAAAAAAAAAAAAAAAAAGTTTTCCTTTTTATTTTGCTTTTTGAACAAAGTTAAAATCGAAACTCTGTTTGACATAAACTTTTACATTGCTACCAGAGAGAATTACAGATAATTTTACCTTTCAGAGTACATAAAAAAATTACATAATCTTAGTTTTAAACTAAAATAAGACAGATTTAGATAAGGTGTTTGGAAGAAATTCCTTATTC
>VYZT01058781.1:174401-218272 GCA_013400735.1 Pomatostomus ruficeps | reverse complement strand
GAAAAACTATCCCAAACCCCAACGCTTACTAATATGGATTCTTCAGCCTCACCATTTGCACTTCAAAATAATAAATAATGTAAACCCAATTATATTTCTTTCATATTCAGGGTTCTTTAATTTTATGTATATTTACCATATCCAGATGTACATCTTAGTATCTGAATCCTTATAATTTAGACTTATGCATTAGACCAAATGTTGTTCTACTAAAATCGCCCACAAACACATCAGTTAAAAATGATAACATAAGCAAAATTCCTTCTTTTGTGAATAACTAGGCTAAAATTCTAATTCTCCTACTTGGATTAGAATGGAATTCCTGGGTATGCTACAAGAATTTCTTCACTAGCAATTTAACTGGGCAATGATCCCTTATATCAGAAAATCCTTCAAATGGGATTTTCCCCCTGAAATAATCCCTCCAAATACAAGGCACTGGAGCCATTGAAACATAACAAATATGCTCTACAGAGGTTTATATGTACTAAGAGAAGGCTAAAACCCCTTCTTCCTGTGACAGTTGTACAATCCTTCATTTCACTTGCTTTTATAGAAAATTCGTGTAGGAATATCAAATTTGTTTATCCTTAAAGCAAAAAATATTCTGATGTTTCATTTTGTTCTGCTCAGTTGCATAAAAAATTTACATAAAGCAAACAATTTTTTAAAACATCAAAGAAAACTTTTCTAGGTAAAAAAAAGTATTTTTATATGTACTAGTAAAACATTTCTTTACAAATATATATTTTGGAAGACAAATAAGTAGGAATGAATCTACAATATGGTCTGTAGAACAGCACTAGACCTGGGCTCCTTTAAGCTGAGTTGTCCTTTAAACACAATATTCACTGCCTACACCTTCCTTTTTATATGGGAAATAAAATGAGGACGGTGTTCCATGTCCCTTCCTAAAAATGACTAAAAGCACATCACATCTCAATTTTAGTCCAGGGAGTCAAAATAATTCTTATACCATATTTTTGAAGTCATAGGTATGATTTCACAGTATTTCTCAAGTGAAAAGCACCAGCAGTTAAGCGGCTTCTAATTTATTTCTGACACTTAAAGTCTAATGAAGATAATTGGTTTAAATTGCAGAAGTTACCTGAGGAATCAACACCAATTTACCAGCTGATGGATCAAGTTTATGATATGGGGTTTTTTCTCACTTAAGAAGTTTTCAATTTAAACAAATAGGAGTTTAGAAAAGTCACTTGAACATTAAAGAGAGACATGGAGATTTTCATACTTAATTTCTGAGGTTCAGAGGTCTCTAAAAAACTCAGAACTCTAAAGTCTGTAATAAATAATGGTATTTCAGAGGTCCAGATGCAGTGAACTGTCTAAAGCTCATGGCATGTTTACAAGTCCTCTGCCTTGACTTAAATATGGTAAGGGCAAAAATCAGATTCCTTTTAAGTATTTTGCCTCTCTATATCTGTAACCTAGAAATGAGGGTGAGCTAATCTTTCCCTGCTTGTTTATGACTCTGTTAATTGAATTCATACAGTAAATTCATACATTAAGTTAACAAAACCATCTCGGTGTTTGTTTTCATGTCCAGATCAATACAGGGAATCTTATTTAACCATTACTGAAGTAGTATCCTGCAAAATAGTAACATATTTTCCTCTTTGAATCTGTCAGTCTTGTTCTGTTCAAAGGGAGAAACTGGGATGCTTAGAGGTCAGGATATTATTGTTTCGTTGTTAAGGAAAAATGTTAGATTTGTTACAGAAAACATAGATATTACTCGCCAGATGTCTGCGAGATATTACAGTTGTAAAACAATATGCTCCCCCTGCCCCTTAAAAATACACACAAAATTCATGCTTTTGACCTTTAAGAAAAAGTGAACCATGGGTCAAAGTCTGAAAATGAAATCACAAGTCTCACAATTCTGGCATCTGATTTTCAGTTTTTCAATTGTTCCTGATTCTAAGCAATTACGAGTTTTATATTGCTGCAATTGGTCAATCTAATTTTGCCTTGGTGTTGTTATGAAGAAATGTTAGAAAAAAGCATAGAACCTCTGCCACTGAGACCAAAAAAATCCATTCTGACTCAGATCAGGCGAATCACCCTAGGTGGAAACAAATTGTAACAGAATGCAGTTGCAGAACACAAGGAGGGGTGGCAGCTGACCCGTATGTATGAACATCTCTGAAGCAAACCAGACACTGCCGTGGCACTGCCATTGTGTCAAGGAGGCAAGGAGCAGAGGAAAGACTCTTTGTTCACCCTCTTCCCTGAGCTGTTGTTTTCCTCTTCAGACCTGCTCATCCCATAAGATTTGTGAAGGAAACGGGTCTAAATTTGAAAACATAGTCCTGAGAAACAATGTTTCCTTTTTTTGGTGGAAATTGGACAAAGAACCCTCCAAAACCTGCTACAACTAAGAAACCCAGGTCCCAGCAGCAAAAATGGAGATGTGACTGATGTTAAATTATTAAGTAAGAAGCAATGATGAGATCACCCACATATGGTATTAAATTTAGAATACCAGTGACCCATCATGTAAGAATAGCTTTTGATAACTAATAACCCCTGTGTGAAAGGCTCCTTATCCAATTTCAATTCTGTTTTGCCTTCTCTCCTTTCACACATCCTTTCCTAGTTTAGAAAGCAACTTTCATAGGCAACAGGAAATATTCCACTGAGTTTCATGTATCTAATGAATGCTGATAAGTTATTTTTCTGCCCTACTGGATACTGGAACTAAGCATCAATCTGAGAGCAAAATAACAGACAGAAGTTCATTATATTCAGAGATTAGCATCGAAATTCAGTCTGCAGTTGCAGAGAATTGTGTTGTAATAGTTATTTAAAATTTATATTGTATCTGCTGCAGATATAGACTTTTCCTTTGAGAAAAGCCAGAAAAGGCAGAAAAAGTTTACAAAACCATAGGTCAATAAACCAAACTCCACTAATTCAAAAAATTCGCATTGTTTTACTTAAGCAAGGAAATTTTTTCAAGCAATCAGCACATTTACCCACCCTCAGTACTTGTGGTGAGGAACAGAGAGCCATTAGCCTTCTGCCTTGCATTACCTTTGGCTAAAATCATTTATTTCTCCCTGCTAGCTGCAAACAACTGTGGAAGTGAATTCTGCTGCCTCTAACTGAGCAGTCCACTGCTCTGACAGCTGACCTCCTGCAGGCTGTTAGCATCACCAGAAGAGTAATCAAAATCCACCTGTTTAAGATATCTCTGTGATGTTTTTATTCAGGGAAAAAGTACCAAAAAATCCTAGACCATCCAGGTCAAAGCAGCACAGTTAAAATCGGTGGAGTTGTAATGGTCAGACAAGATGATCTGGTCCAAAACCCTTACAAGGACTTGATAAAAGTCTAGTAAAGCCTGTATTCTTTTACTCTCAGGAATTCACAGGTCAATGGTTATTACCATAAAATGCAAAGGCTCCATTGACAAAGTACTATATATCAGCAAGGTCCCATCAATTTAAATATAATATTGATAAAAATATTGATAAAAATATTGATGGAAATTATTGATAAAATACTCCAGACACAATTAGAATAATAGTATAAAACTAAGTCATTAAAGTCAGAAACAACACATTCAGGTACTAACATGCAAATTACAGTTCAGTCTAAGCATTTGTCTGTGAAAGCTTGTAAAATACATATTTTTGCTTGATTACAGAGGGATTAAAGCAGAAATGCATCCTCTGGGATTCTGTTTAAGAGGTTTGTATTGAAAATGAGGTAATAGAATCAGTCAGCATATGCATGTGATTTATATTACTAACGTTTTTTAAAAGGATACTTAATATTTAAATGTTTCTCTTCCACGTAAAAACTACAGTGGAGACGTAGAGGGAGGAGGAGGAAAACCCTGTCATTGTTTGGGTAAATGGTTTTGCAGGCTTTCTTAGGCAGTAGAGGCTGCTTCAGCCTGAGTTTAACAGGTGCAAATTGGCACCAAGCCATGGTGTGCAATAAAGTTCGGAGAGGTGATGTGAACCACGGCCCTTGCCCCACTGCCTTAGGAGGGCAGCTGCTAAGGGTGAAGCGCAGGCAGCAGGGAGAGTACGGGCACACACCCTGTAGCACTCCCGGTGTCGAGGTTCTCGGAGTGCCCTCTCCAGCTGGGTGTGCCACCCCTGCCCTGAGCCAGGTGCAGGGCCAGGCTGGCACACGGGGATTTCAATGCACACCTCTTGGTAAAGAGCTGCTGTTTTATTTCCTTTTATCTTTGCCTCGATCTGCCTTTCCTTAGGGTCATTTGGCCAAACCCACAAGCATACCGACGTATCCTGCCCTGTGCTTGCAGCACCGCCAGCCTCTCTCTGGGTGAAGAATAGGGAACAACCCCTTGCTAAGCCACACATATCAGTGCCAGAGCTGAGACAGAAACATGTTTCTCCTACAAGGCAACTATGCACAAGGAAAAAAATCTGATGTGAAGGACACGTTGAAAACTACATGTTGTACAAAACTCTTACATCTATTTGATATAATTTTAACATCTCTTAGGAGTTTATCCTGTTATCACCATATCCTAGCTTTGACAAGAACAGCCAAACTCCAGAACTACAGGAAAATTCACAGAGCTGCTGCTATTTTCTCTTCTCTGAGGGAGTAAATTCTTGCTGGCATTTTTTATTACGAGGGGATTGGACATAAGACAAGAAGAGAATGTATCCATAACAAGAACCACTCAAGGCACTACAATTTTAAAAAAGAATCATTTATGATATACAACAGAAAATGCTGCATTCCTGGTGTTTGGAACAGCATACAAACACAGAGTTGCTGCTTTCAAAACCTAAACATGAAAGGACAACTAGCTCAAATATATACTGGAGATCAGGCAGAGTGAACAATGAAGGAACCCTTAAGTTCACTGTGCCACTTCCTGTTCAAGTCAAATAATAGTTTTGCTTTTTTGTGGAAAGATAAACCGAAGGTGGAGGACAGAGGTGTGCCCATGTTATAGCTCTGCAGGCAGAGTTGCATGGAGAGGAAGTGAGAGGATGTCATCCTCTCTGAATTCCTTGACCACTGGCACTCTAAGTGCCCTCTCTATCCACTGCAGGGAATGCCAAGCTCAACATCAAAATCCTTTTCTCAGAAAATAAACCTAATAGCACATCAATGCAACTTTAGTCCCCATCCCAAATAGGGCCACAACAAAAACTTCTTAATAGCATAAGATCTAGAACTAGTTTTGAGTCCATTTTCAATTTATAGTTATTAACATTGTAAAAATAACCCATAAACGCAAACTGAAAAGAACAACCGCTTTCCTGATGTGAATTTCTTCTCAATCTGCCATACCCTCTTCATTTCTCCATGAAGAAACTCCATGCCAAATGGGAAAAGATTTTAAGTTATGCAGTAAACCTACAAACTATGATTAAGAGTTCAGAGCAGAGGTGAGAAGAAAAACACCACTCTGTATCTTTTGTACATTTAAGTATACTTAACAGTCAGTGCAATATTTCCATAGCTCGGTGGTCTGGGAACTATACATAAAAATCAGCTTTTATGAACTGAATTTCAGCTTTTTTTGGTAGTTGCATAGGAGTACTTTTCATCCACAAGCACATATTCACTTAACTTATACCATATTCACAATTCATTTTGAGAAAATCAGACTCACAGGTTGCACATCCATAAATACCCTTGGCCAGCAGCGTGTTCCTCTCATTACTTAGCTACCACAACCCAGTGTAGTTCTTCAGGCATCTTATATTAGCCTAGAGTCTATCATCATACTGCTGTGCCACCAGTTTGTCATTCTTATCAGTAGCATAATCATCAGCATAGCAGAGAAAAGCAACTGAAATTACTGCTAAAAAGGAAAATAGAGCTTATTTATGCTATTATACACTCAAACTTCAGTGTTAACCACACTTCATTGCAACATCAAAATACACAACAAACACACCATAACTTTATCTTAGACAAAATACTGCACAGCACCATGCAATGCTATGCTTGTTAAGGTGATAGCACACAGTACATTATTTCTAAACATTAAATTACTCTATGATTACCAAGTCACTGACAATCAAAATACACAGAAGTTAACTGCTCACATATTGAGAATTTTCTCTCTGCTTTGACCCAACACCATCAAAATACTTGTTAACCTTTCCCTGGATTTGTTAGAAATTGGGATCAACTCATATTTGCTTGGTAAGCCTGAAATTGCTAATTGTTGCCATGTATTATTGCCTTTGTGTCTGTAGAGCCAGTGCTGCTGGGAGTTAGCTTCTGTGTGTGTGTCTGCATAGATGATCTGTATAATTATTCTTCCTAAGTCACTGTTAATTACATCTGTGGTTCTTCATTAAAGAGAATAGACTGATAAAAGGTGACTGAGACCATAAGGCAATGTAGCTCCATAAGTAAACTGCACATGACGATTATGGATAATAATAAAAACCAAATAATATAACTGAATTTGTTGTTCTAAAGTGGCTCTAAAGATCTTGGAAACTAGAAACTAAAAGTATGCCTCAGTTGTGAAGTATTGTGTATGAAAGTTACTGATTAGGAATTGAACAGAGTCAGTTTTGAAAGTTCAACAGCTATTTTAAAAATGTGCATTCAGTCATAATGAGATTAAAACAAATTTAAGATGAATTTGCAGCATCTTTCAGGTTCTTTTCAGCATGCTAGTCTTGTCTTAGCCTAAAATACAGCTGCCCCCCTTCTTTTTTTGTAAACATAAATAGCTGTGGATATATGCATATACACATTTGCATTACCCACATTTAAATCCAACCATCCAGAGTCCAGAAAGGAAGGCTCTGAAGATCAGCCTCTGAAATGTTAAGTGTTGAGCCCAGCTTACAACCAGAGGACTAACAAAGCAAAGAAAAACCAGACCAAAGGTCCTTAGAGCTCCATCCTCAGAAGAGGCAGGGTCTGCTGAATGGCTCCATTCAGAGTTGTCTGTGTTTTAAATGTGTTGCTGTTACCAAACCAATACACTCAACTTCAATGGGATGTAAGGGGCAATCAACAACAAAACAAAAAAATTATTTATATATGTTGGTGCTAATCCCACTTTTAAAAGCACTTCATCCACCCTTAGCAAGAGATCTCTCAAATGACAAGAAACCACAGCCAAAATCTCGCCAGGCACTAACTAGATATGTCTTTGATTGCACTCTTTGCAAATCTGTAATAGCATTTCTTCCCTCTGTTCTGCAGTGTCCTTCTATACATTCCATTTACAAAATGAAATAAATTGCTTACAGATTTGCTCCAAAGGCCTCTTCCAAAGAGATCTTCTGACATACTGGCTGTTATAGACAATATTGTAAAATTTGGGCAAAAATAATAGAGCCTTGCATAAGAAAAAAAATTAAGAAGTGCTGATAGGGCTTTCAAGAGAAAATTTTAAAGAAATATATATCACAACTCAGCCATTAAGTGCTTCTTCAACATAATGTACAATTAGTTAACAAAGCTGTTTTGTTTAAAACTCCAATGTAAACAACTAGGCAGTTTTCAAAAGCAGAGTTAAGTGGAATTCCACACAATAGCTATAATAATTTTATGGTAAAATTATCCATAATTTCTGAAAACAGAGGAAAAGGTTCCCTGTTACTCTAGTTATGACTGCAAAACAGTTTGGAGGTTGATTTTAAAAGACTCAGATCCCCGTCTGAAGAAGTCTTGTCTTGCTCATCTGAGGAGCAAGCATTGAAATACTAATCCTAATTTTAATTTTTTTTATATAAAGCCTAAAATACATAAAAAATGACTATTAGAGAACTACAACTCTTTTTCTGATATAAAAAGGAAATGAGATAACAACTAAGTTTCTTTGGGAAAAAATATTCCTCAGGAAGAATAAAATGTAATGTTTCTTTCACTGGATGACTAGTCTGGGGCTTTTTGTTTAATTAGCCAAGCATTCAGAATGGGATCAGACTAGAATTATTTTTATGGCAAGTCCTCTATTAAACTCTTTATAATGTTTGTGTATTTGCTTCTCTGTTTGGTTGGAACTCATTTACATAGAGCCAAAATGAGACTTCTTTTTTGCCATAATAAGACACTACCTTTGCTATTATTGTTTTTATTGCTGAAGCCTGGCACTTAAGCCCACAGTTACACCTCAAATGCCAGTAACTCTGTTAGGCATTTCTACTGTTACTACTAAGCAAGGGCCTAACACTTCAAAGGGCTCAGCAGCTGAGCAAATCCCCCAAACACTGTTAGAATTAAATAACACGGCACTGATGAATATAATATGAACACAGCTCATGTTTCTTTCTTCATTTACAGGACGCAGTGAGTCAGAGCAGCAGCACTTCCTGCCAGCCTGCTCTGCAGTGAAGGGTGAGCACTGAGTCACTGCCACCACCCCAGCACAGCATCCTCTCTGCTTGATATTTGCCATTCTATTATTAGAACCAACGACATTCTTGGGACACGCCGCAATGCTTTTAGTTAACTTTCTGCTTAAACCCATTTACAGAGTCTTTGCTGTTCCTGCCTAAAAAGATAAGGTACACAATCATGACCTGTGTTATCTCCACTTCAGAGACAGACTTATTATTATAAAAGTAAATGCCACCCACTTGCTAACACTGGAGACTAATTAACTCTGCAATTGCTGCTTAGCAAAGAGGGTAAAAATCAGACTTGACTGTACCAGCAGCTATCCTAGAAAATCAAGAGGATTAGATAATACTTTGCCTTTACTGATCCTCCCATGTCAATTCCTTTTCCATCTCTTTTTGTTTCTTTAATTTGTCTTTATTTCTATCTTTAATTTCAACTTGCTTTGCTTATAACTATGATTTAAATACTGCTTTTTATAAAAGTATAAAAGTTCTCCCTGTTCTGGTTTTCTCTGTGGTCACGAACACACGAAAATGTTTTTAAATCCTTTTTATTTGTTCATTGTCTGATTCATTTTTTTGGAATTTTCTCTTTTATAAGCAAGCAAGTTTGATTTCAATAGCTATACTGAAAACTGACAGCTATATAGATTCATTAACCACATGGTATTGAAAGGAAATCTTTAAATCCTAAGTATTTAGGAGAAATTGATTAAAATAAAGGTCAGTACCTATAACTTTAACTTGCGCTTCACCATCTACATATCTGTTTAAACCAAACTTGCTCAGTTTGAGAAAAAATTCCAAAAAGATGTTAAATAACTATGCGACTCGTCCAGTGACATAAGACCCAAAAAAGCAATGGCCAATGCTCACACCACCAACAGACACGTACCTGGAGGGGAAAACATTAGTTACACCAGCATCAATAAGAATTTTGCACTTCAATTAACTGGCATCGGGAATAATGGCATAAAAAATTTGCAAAAGTTGTCTGAACTGGTTGTAAGTCAGCAATGTGCTTTGGAACTTCCTACTTCACTTACATTATTTTCTGTCTTCAGCAAATAGTGAGCAAATTAGCTTTTCCTGATTCTCAAGAACAACCAGCAGCAGGGAGGGCATGAATACAAATACTTTAGAACTTCAGTTCTATGAACACTTTTAATGAGAACTCTTTTCTTTTTCTATCTTATAATTTTTTTCATGTCTAGTATTGAAACCTTTTGAAAAACAGAAATGGAGTTTATGCAGGACACAGCTGTTCAGAAATGGACTATAGCCATTGCTGGCTTCAATGATCAAGTGAAACATGTCTCTGCTACCAACTGAGCTGGTGGCTGGCTGTAAAAGGAGTCTTCTTTTTGTTGTTCTGCTGTTCTGTCCAAGCTCAATAATACATAAAGGAGCAGGAGAGTTTAGGGTGTATCGTATTACCAGTTTAGTAGGACTTGCATGGTAGAGCAGAATTGCTAAAATGACCCTCTGTTTCTACTTTTACAACCTCTTGCTGTAAGGAGCAAGTGGAAACAGGGAAGGATGAAGAGGAAAAGTGGAGAGGTCAATAGCTGGTATGTGCCACCAGCACCACTCCAGTACAACCATCTTGTCAGACAGTTACAGGAGATACAAAAGAGCTGAAAAGAAACTGAGTCCCAACATATTCCACAAAAAGCACAACACATCTGCAGCATAGGAAGGAAAACTTTAACTATGAGGTTCTGCTTGGCTTATCAAATGTAGTAGTTGAAGTCATGCAAGAGTCACCCAGACATGTCAGGCTCTCTAGAAGGTCCTGAGATACAAACAGAAATGACTTAGCAATTGTTGACCTGGTGTTTTTTTAAAAACAGAACATATGGCTTGTGAAGGCTTCTTGTTCTATTGGATCTAGTCCAGTAGCCAGGCGGATGAGTTCCAACCTTGCAATAGGGCATAACTGCCAGAGAAAAAGTGCTAAAGCTTCTCCTTTCCTGCTGCTACCACCAGTCTTTGAGAGCTACACAGCCCTCGGTCTGTCCCACGTGGACTGGCTCAGGAGCACAGCCTGGCCCTGTCCCGTCCCTGTAAGTTCTGGTTCCTCCTCAGAGTGTCCAGAGAGTCAATGCTCCCGACTCAGAAATCCACACACTTGATATTAATAATCAGCCACACAAAGGGAATTAACCCACCCCACAATTCTTTCATCAAAACTCCAAGTGGAATCATATATTTATTTCCCATTGTGGTAAATTTTGTGGCTAACTGATACATTATTTTATGTAGATTACGAGTCCAGGTTTGATGTCCTTTCATGGATTATACATGTCAGCAGAGACACACACACAAGTGACAGCAGTAACCATAGCAGCAATAAAACATTTGCATCTGAAACTTTAAATAATTGCTGTTCTGTAAGATATTAAAAAGTAAAGAGATCCCTTACTATAGTAGTAAACTGTCATTTTGTTCATCCCTTATTGAAAATTATTTTTTCGGTTCAGAAATATTCTATCATTACAAGATTTTGATTCCAATCATGGAAGAATCTTTTCAAATTACAGAAATTCCTGATTCAGGGTGAGAATTTTATTTTATTGCATCCTGGAAAATATACTACAAATTTTCTTTACTCTTGAAATCAATTGTGAATTAGTCCTGCTCAGTTAGTTTTCAGTTAGATGAGAAAAAAATGCCTATTTTCTGGCAGGATAGAAGTGAAAAATTGCAAGAATCAAAATGTCTATTTACCTAACAATTATAACAACTAGATTTGTTCTGTCACCTTTGACTTGAACTAAGTGACAGAGGCTGTTTCCTCTATACATGATTATCCAAGGACACATTAGGGACACTAATTAATAAACAGGGACAAATGTTAGTGGTTAACTCATATAACCAGACCCAGTAGGGAAAATTAGTTTATTGAATGTTTCACTGAAGCTTATAAGAAATCAATAGTAAGTACTTTACCTATATAGGAACTCAATGTTGTAGACAATGGGGTTGTCTTGGGCTGTAAATAAAACTAATACTTCAATATCTTTGGGTCAGCAATTTCATTACGTATTTATACAGCACTAAATATGACAAAGACTCCATCTAGATAAGATCTGTGGGTACTACAAAATATATGAATACATAAAAAATAAAAAATTAGAAACAAGCTACTACTATCTAAGTACTTAATTTAAAATAATTTGCTTACTTAGTATAAACTGACTTTCAGATTTACATTTATTAACGTAAATCTTATTTATAATTAAGAATCTTATTTTCTTTCAAGTTTTTCCCCTACAAACTGTGGTCCCACTCTTTCTTCATGGAACACATGTAAGTTCTATTAATACTAATGAGAGTTTAACCTGTACATGAAAGGAAGGCAAAACCCTTTTATGCTGAACATTGAATTAAAGTTCTTTAAAAAGTTTCATGTGTGTTATAATGTGAAAATTACTTTTATACCTAACAACTTGAAAATGTGGAGGGAAATAATAGAAATTGTCATTCTGACCACTAAGAGTGTGCCTACAAGTTCACAAATGGTCCAGATTCATGTACCTACAAAATCAGGGCACAGAGGGTGATATAATTAATTTCTTGAGAGCTTTTTGCATCTCCTCAGTGCAACACTCATAATACGTTCTCCAAAGCATCAGTTAGGCCTTATTTGACTCTCATAGGCAAGCTGTGCTTGGGGCTCTGTGTTTTCAGCCTACGTCAATGACCTTCCAAATATATATTTTGTGATGAGCACCTTAATTTCTTCCTTGTAGAATGCTGGCAAGTGTCACATATCAGCGTTCTTAGCAACAGAGTGTACATGCACATTGAGTGTTGTAGCAACCAATGACAAAAATAAAATTATAGTGGAAATGAGCATGTAGGACTGAATGACACCCAGAGAGTAATTGAGAAGGGACAGCTTGGTGATTCAGTGGGGGCTGAGCTGCGCTTTGTACTTTGTTCTTGTGAGGCAAGAACGGCTGCCATTAATCATTGTGAAATCAGGCTGAGAAACCATTCATCTGACTGTATCCTACCCTCTGCTACTGCCTCAGCTTGGGGCTGCAAGAAGGTTATGAGATGTTTGAGGTTTTCTGAAGTCACAGACTTTTTCCTTGCTGCTTTCATCCAAGGGACATTGAAGGACATTCCCAAGCATCTCCTCAGATGTACATCTGCCATATGATCTATGCTCAGGTGTCCCCAAACTGAGTCAGAGGAGATGTAGAGGATGTGTTGGTAGACTGGCTGTGTAATCCTGTCTGTAGAAGAGAGCCCTGGATGATCTTTAGTAGTTAATTAAAAATTACAACACATTTCACATCATTCACAGGCAACATGGCTTTTGTGAGATTCACTGTCCAAAACTCTCCAGCCAGACAGTTGCTAGCCTAGGAACTGAGGCAAAGCTGATCTGCTAACAAAAGATTTGATACCTGCACCCAGTGCCAGTGAGGCATTTTGAAAACTGTAGAGTGCAGGAGGAAATGCAAAGTGAGGATTAAGTCAATCTGCAGACATGCAACGTCATCATGCAGACATTACAAAGCCTCTCAGTGGATGAAACCGATTCATTCTGCGTAACTCCTAGAAGACCTTAAGGAGTGGCTGATGGAGGCCTGCGAGGAAGGAAGAAAAGATGGCCATGTCCTAACAGCATTGAAGAATAATGGGAGACTGCAGAAAACAACACAAGAATTAGGACTGCCCTGTGGCTATGCATCATATCTGATCAAATGTCAAATGTAAAGCTGTAGCTTTACTTATTGTTGTAGGTGTTAATATAGCAGATTTTGAAGCTATGGATTATAAAATCACACAGTAGCTGACTCTGTTTTCACTTGGAAATGCCATGAAAAGCCATAATATCTATTTACTCTCACCTTGGGGGCTCCCTTGTCCCCCTTCCTTACAAAGCAAAGGGTAAGCAGTCAAAAAGATCTCAGTCAGCAGGCTCAGAACATGAACAGCCCACAGCACTATCTAATCAAATATTTGAGCATCATGCTCTTAAAATTTGCTTGGACTGTGAAGGACATTTGATATGTTTGTTAAATTGTTTGTATCTACTCCTGGCAATTTTTAGCTGTGGATTTACTCTAGAAACTTGACACCAAAAACGAAGTCACAGGAAATTTGGATGTTGACATTGGCAATAACAGCACTCGTTCTAAAGTGGGAATAATAAGGATTATATATATCATTGTTATTTGACCAAGTATTGTTTACCCGAATTCCCATGTGTCTGTTCCAATAGGAAACCTTTTTGCTTCCCTTGTCGTACACCACCTGTCCCCAAGTAGAGACTCCAATTATTTATTTTCAGCCCTTTCTGAATCGGTAGCTAATCTAAAAGCAAATATGTCCTTTAATTTTGTTTCTGTGTGAGAGCTGCAGAGCTAAATGTTGACCAAATTTATATCTGCCAAAACTAATAACATTTTAAAACATTGACATAAGGGAAAGGAATATGAAACCATTAGGACATATCCCTTAACCACACTGCAAACGACCAAAGAAAAAGATAAAGTGTTTGAATTGTAGAAAACAGGTCCAAACTCATCTCCTCACAGTGTACTGGCCCCATCTCTTCATGTAGAAAGCGTACATAAAAGAGATACACAAAGATTATGGGAACTGTGATAAAAGAATTTGCTAAAAAGATGCTCAAGCTTATCAGAATTAGTAATTATCTTTTCACATCTAGACCCTTAAGTATACATATACTATTATCTCCATAACTACTGCATTCACAAATCCATTTGAAAAACAAGGCCTGATTCTCTACAAATTAAATGCAGTCCAATGCTATTTTTTGATAAAATCTCCAGGCAGTGTGAAGCCTGCTACACAGTCTACCCAGCCTTCACCAGCTGACATAATCTCAGTCTTGCTATAGCACTACAGCCATCTTATTCTCTGGAAGACAAGTGGAAAGCAAAGCTCTCCTCTTTCTGCACCATGCATACCATTTCCTCTAACAAGGACTGTGTCTCCTTTTGAAGTTCGATTTACAGCTGCTGTAGAGCCATTGTGCTGACTGCATGCCAGTCTCCAAGGAAACTGGTAGCATATATATTCTAGAAGCATCCCTAGAAGAAAAGAAGTGTTATCAAAAGTATTCTCAGCATAACCTCTGCTATGAGTAGCAGCAGAGTTCAAGGTCTTCTCTTGAATGGTTAAAGGATGCTGTGTTCAAATAAAAGGCTCCTAAGGAAATAATAGCAGGTCAAGCTGTGAATCTGGTAGTTGTACAGTCTCCTGAAAGAGTTGGAAATTGAAAAATAATCTATTTAAAGTTTTAGAAAATCTTGGTATTTGTTATAAATCATCCAAATTTTAGGTTGGCATCTCCTCTTCCTACTTACATATTAGCACTTTGTATAATACATTGTCTTTGTGCTGCCATTACACTTCTCAGCCCAACCCATACCCACTTACCCATCTGTATTTAAAAGTTGATGCTTAACTTCTGTCTAGATTTTTATATCACTCATACAGAAGACTGAAGCACAAGATATTGCATCTGAGCCATCTCTGCAGCCCTGCCTGCTCCCAGAAGCCGAGCAGACAGGTGCCCTGTAGCTAGGACAGACAGCCAGTGCAGCAGCAAGGCTCTTGTTGGGAAAGGCGTCACATCAAAGTGTGCTCTTCCATGATCACTAAAAATTGGCCGTGGCATTTTTAGAGTATGTGCAGTAGAAACAATGCCATACTTGAATTTTAAATGAGGAAATAAATTCCCCTCTAAGTTCCCATCTGAATAAGGTAAGTTTACTTTTTTTGGTCTTAAACAAGTAAGGATTATTTTATTTTTGTGAGAGTTTTATACAAGAAGAGCTAAGCTAATCCAAATCTAAAGTTACTAAAGCACTTTGGGAACATGTGAAATTATTGGTATTACATAGTATGAGATTTTAATTATCATTTGTACTGACTGTTAGAAACAAAGCTGCTCAACACTGAAACTCATTTTCTCTATGAGTGGCATAATATAACAAACAAAAGACTACAGCAAACAAAGCAAGTGAAAAGAATGCCACAAATTATGGATAGTTTTGTTACCAGCTTGGATCTAAGTGGACCATGCTAATTCCAAGCATTTCCACAAAATAGTTTAGTTTCATTTTATGAAGAAGTTGCAGTTTCATAACCCTCTCTGCCCAAGAGTGTCTATGACTAGACACGTATTTGCAAGAAAGCATCTGAAGACTGAAGAAGGATTTCAGCATTAGCAAAGTTCAAATATCATAGGGAATTTACAGCACTGGCTTGGAGATGAAAAGAGCTAAAGAAATTTTTCAGAGAAAAAAACCACTTAAAGTAATCAAATAAATATTGCTGCCAATTCTTTTAGTATTTTTCTACTGCTAAATCTGGAAAAAAGTGCATGTAATAGAATTAAGGTCTCCTTTGCTCCCGTTGTACTGCTTATCTTCACCTTTCATATCTATGAATCCTTAGGATACATGTAAACAACAACTTCAGTCCCTCTAATCAACAGAGAAAACGAAGCTGTAGCAATATAACAACACGGCCAATCTGTAATTTTCTACAGCAATTCTATCAGACCCAGCAATGAAACAACTGTAAGCTTGGTACCATGGAAAAAAAGTTATAACTTTCTGTGTACAGAAAAAGATCCTTTTACCAAATAATAATCATGCATACACCTTAACCTGGCTTATATTTTCTTCTCAGAATTGGCAGTAGGACAAAATAGTATTGACAAGATAGTCCTGCCAATACTTGTTCCCAAATCACCTACCTTGTGGGACAGCATCCGCAGTTATCATTGCATTATTCTCCCATTATGAAATATGATTTAACGTGACATTGTGCAACATGAGAATGTTTTCAAATCCCTGAGCTACCCTTTTGTATTTCTTATTGAATTTGTCCTCCATTTGCCATATCAATAGACCTTTGTTATTTGATGTTAAAACATTTTAGGCAAACACAGATATATTTTTCTATTGATTTCCACATCCCATGTGAAAACCATATTAAATTTACAATATTCTACCAAATGTTAACACTTCATGTGATATTTTGTGCTCAAAAACATGCATCCAAAGTAGACAGCAATGACACATTGCCAGAGATAAAATAGCAGGAAAAAAATCAAAAGACTTTTCATCATTATTTGCATCAGTTTTTCTGTTTTCCTTGGAAAACCTTTTGCAGTCAAAGAGATAGGTGATGAAAGTTTGATATTCATGTATATAAATACAGCATCAATGTATAATATTTTACTTGATAGAAAACAGAAGTCTATCTCAGGACCAGAAAAAACAGACAGGGAATCTGACATACTTGTTTAGAATCAAGTCCAGGTGGGGAAAGCATAAAGATCAGATATTCACAGGGCCTAATCTAGTAGAATAGCAAATACATTCAGAGAAATTGCCTATTCCTCCTCTATCTGAAAAGTGATCAAGCCTTCAAATATCAAAGGAATAAAAGAGCAATGTGCAAATTTACCAAACTCAAATTCTAAGATCTCTAGTGAGGGAGACAAACAGGGAGTAGAAAGTAATTTTCATCACCTGGCAAGGAAGCAGATTTATGTCAATATCTGAAAACCTGCTTGTAACAGTGTGAAGAAATAAAGGGGTATTAGAAGTAGTTTGCTCATTATAAGTCGCTCACCAAAGTGAATGATCAAGTCCTCTAAAGAACAGAGCAACAGTTAATTTTCAAAGAAACCACCAAAAGGTTATAGGAAATTATCCTCATTAAGATTCATTAACATTTTAAAATACTTGATGGCTTTATGCAGAGAAGCACGAGAGAGATGCTTTTCAAATTGTAGTGATGAAAACATAATGAGAGCAGATTTTGTCTGCTGCTATCATGCATGATACAATACCGGAGGGATAATGAGTGTTCCTTCAGGCATCTGACCACGTGTAAGAGAAAATCCTTTTCTAGTCAAGTCCAAAAGATCTGAGAAAAATGTAAGTCATTCTCTAGATGAGTTCACTTCTACTTATGTTTAGTTAATAATTCTAGTCCTTCTCCATGCCCTTGACAATTAAAGGAGAATAAATTTCTGTTGCAGTTCTGTTGTTAGTTCAAACAACAAAGCCTTAATTCTTGACCACGTATTGACACAGCACTGATGCTGAAACCCTAAGTGCAACACAATTCTCGTTGGATAACTTAATCAAATGCTTAAAACACTTTTAAAGATGTCAATATTGACTAGTGTATCTTGATTAATCATATAATTTTTTTATTGTGGAATTAAAATGAAAGAATAACATTCACAGTTATAACAGTAATTGTGCACAGCAGTCATAATGTCAGGAGCATAAGGTTATGGATGATTCGAGAATAATGTGAAATTACTCCAGGAGTTACGCTAGGCTTGTTTTCTCTGGTTTAGATCAGGCTATTTAGAGAACAGATCCTACTAATGGAAGCATGCATGTTACTAATATAAGTTAATTAATTATTTCTCTAGTCACTATAATAGAAGGCAATGCTCTTTTTATCTTGATCTTGATTGTACAACATATCAAACAATATGTCTAATACTTAAACAAAAGGGAAATAAAAAGATAAATCCAAGAAAAACTGGTGTGGTTGGTCTAAGCATCTGCTGACTTCTATACAGGCACTTAGTTTTGCTGACACTTCCCACTACAGTTACTAAAAAACTGACGCACTAATTATTTAAGCTGAGACTATCACTGTTTTGAATATATTTATTTCCCTGTATTTACACAGATTACACATCCTGTCAAAACAATATGGTAAGTGATAAACTGGCTCCCAGAAAATAGATGTTAAGGTGTGAATGTCTTTCATTTAGTACCAAGATTTTCAAAGGTTGGAAGAATAATCATAGGATCTAATTAATTTTGAAATCAGCTGCTTCTGCTCAAAGTAATCACTATTAAAATCCTACCATTGCCTACTACAAGTATTAATAATAAATTGAATACTTCCTCTCCAAAGTAAAAGGCAGAGCAGGGGTACAGCCAGTAGGATTGAAGAACACAACTTCTGCCATAGCCAGTGTGACATTCCTTTAAGCAGGATCAGAAGCACTCTCCCATTGGGAAACGCATTTTCAGAAAACAGGATTCTCTTCTCTACCTTTTGGACCCAGCAAGCCCATGTATAAAATTGTCTTTCTATTTCAGGACAAAATCACTCAATCTGAATAGAACTTCTGAAAACCAAACAAATATGTAACAAAATATGTAGTCTGTCCAGCTGTGAGTTACAACAGAGGTTTTTTTCCCCCTTCCCGCTGGGATTGCAGTTTTCTTTTGGTTTTTTTCCCTCTTTTTTTGGACTGTTCGGCTTGGTTTTTTTCCCCCATCCAGAAAAATCAGACCATCTCCAGGGGAGACAGTCAGCAGGAACCTCGCCAGAAACTGCCAGACCCCCCGGCCTAGCCGGGCTGAACCTTCGGGAGGAGCTGAACCAGAGAAAGGAGAGACTGAAAATCCACCATCTTTCTCCACAGCAGAGAAGGGTTACTGTCTAATATTATTCATTTTTGTTTTGTTTTGTTTTGTTTTTTGTGTCTGGGTGCACCTTGCTTGTTAAATAAACAGTTCTTTTTCACTTCCCTCCAAAAAAATTTTAATTTCAAACCTTGGCTGGGGGGAGGAACTAAAATTCTACCTTTTAAAAAAAAAACACCCTTTCAAAGCCTCCTCCCAAAATTTATCTCAAAACGAAACAAGCCTAAAACATCATCCTCATCCCCATTTACCGAAAGGAAAATGGAGAGCTATAGCACTCCTCAGGCAGGCCTACTAGGCCGAGGGCCTAAAGGAGAGCCACACAAGGAACCACACAGAGACAGCAGCAGGAAAGGGCAGGAAAAAGAGAGGGCAGAACCCTCTGACTTTTATTTATATGTTTTCACACATCACCGTGGATTGGAGGTAGAAATCACCACCTCTCAAGTCCAGTTGGTCAAAGTATTTGTCAATCATATTTCTCCACCCAGTATACTGGAATTCACAAACATAGATACAGTTTAGGAAAACATAGATAATTACCAAGAGAACCATGGCCATGGTACAGAAAGTCTGAGAAAAATGTTACAGAAAGAAAACCACTGAAACACTGCAAAGTCAGGGCAACAGAGAGCCAGCTTAACTATTCCAATACAGCTGAAGAAGTCTGGATTTTCATTTTCTTCTCCCATGACCAAATGCACCAGCCAGTGATCAGCCAGGTTAGCAGACACCGGACTGTAAACAGAGGCACAATCCTCCACAGGGCTCAGAAAATACACTTGTGTTGTAGTCAGTTGCCCATGCCAGCAGGTACAGCCAATTTGATTTCCATAGATGAGCAAAGAAAAGAAAGGCGGATCTCATCAGCATATAATTTCCCCTTTTCAATAGAAACAGGACTGTAATTGCCATGTTTGCAATGGAAACCAATGTACTAATCGTTTAAGAAGCTGAGCTCATGAGTATGTGAGAAGTAGACTTCCCGGTTTTTTCCTGTGTTTACCTCCCCACTGTCTGAATTTCTTGAAATGGAATTTTGACATATGTATATATTTTTACATCTGTTGGGATTTTAAGTGAACATTTGAAAACATTTCATTCATCAGTTGAAATCTACTTCTTTGCAGAAAACATCATATGACAAAAGCCAACTCCTACTTGAGAAGATATAGGAGTTAAATTTGCAGCTTTGCTATGTCTGTGATGTATTAAAGCACAGATTAACTGAGATGAAGCTTTAGATCTCCCCACAAACTTTTAAAGAAGTTTAAAAAGGATAAACCTAAGCACGTGTAATGCTTTAGATTTCAGATCTGTTTCTTCTAAATCACCACTTAGAAGTGATCTAAGGTAGATATGTCCTGACTTTTAAGTGCATTTCTATTTCAGTATATTTTATAAAGTTATTTCCGCTTCATATTTACTGTACATTGATCTTCATTCTTCATGCTGAAATGCATTTTACTGCTCCTCTGTTACCTACAAGAAACAAACAGGAAAATAAAAACTGTCCTATAAAAACTTCAGCAATCTCTCAATTTACAAACATTCACATCTTCAATTTTACACTTCATTAATGTTCCAGGTGGTGTTAATGGACCCTTCTGATGTGTGCACAGCTCTTGCATGGTTGGCTTTATTCCGTGACCCACACATTTGTAACTGTGGCCCAAGAAACATCTAACACGGATAAAGTACAACAAAGCTTTTGTTCCCAGATCACAAGCACCAGTCACGAAAAAAGGAGTCAGCTCTAATCCTCTCCAAAGAATTAGAGCTTTATCACAATTTTTTTTTTTTTTTGGGTAAAGGTCTGCAGCATCTCCCCCACTTATTCAGGGAAGGGAGATTTTCCTGGAATGAAATCAAATGTGGTGATGCTTGAGAGAGTCGTGTGACACCTGAGAGATTGGGGTTAACCTGGGAAGCTGAATAGCTCCAGTGGCTGATGGGCAGGGGCTCTTTGGGAATTCAAGGGAAGGCAGAAGTTACAGAGCACAGGTCTCCCATATGTGAGGTAAGTACCTCAGCTTCTCTCACAGGGCTGGCCATGGCTTATTCCTCTCTGCAAGTTTTAGGGTGTTGCTGGATGTTTAAGAGTTGAACAGTGAAATAAATCTTCATGCCAGCGGTGCACTTCATTAGTTACGAACAGCTTCAAGTATCTACCCGGAAATCAAATAGATACAGCTAGAAATGTACTAGACTGTTGATGACATGATTTTATCCTTTTTAGCAGTATCAAAACCCAAATACTGTATTTTGTTTAATTGCAAGGTATTTAAATTTGGGTTGCATTTTCTCTCCGTTATTAAGTCTAATCAGATAAGTAGATATAATTTTTTGCAAATAAAGAAACTGAGGCAAACCCTTACCTATCCAGGATAAACAATAAGAGCTGTGAAAGAATTATTAACACAACGTACCAACATGTCAATCCTACAGATTTTCATCTCACAAAGAATATTCCTGTATAAGAAATGCATTTGAGATACTATACGACTATTTCCTTTCTACCAACATAACAGCCTCTTTCTGCATCAGACATGAAGTACACTTGCCATTTTATTCAGATTAGCATATCACCATCATCCAAATTGTATCAATCCATCTGTCACTAAAATTTAGGGCCATGTTATCAACACCATGTATAAGAAGTTATAAGAAATTCCTGCAATTCAAAATGATTCAATATCCACAAGAATATTAAAATATTAAGAATTATTGTCAATGGGGCAGTCTTATGTACCTAACATTCCACAGACCTCTAAGATTTTTTCTTCAAAACTTGAGAAATAGAAACTAAGATACATTTCACAGGGTAGCCAAACAAATGAAGAAACCTCTTTATTTTTTTCGATGTGAAACTGTAACTGCCATTCTCACATCCAAGACTTGCTTGGTCAGGTAATTAATACAAAGAATAATAATGTTTGTAATAGCTGGAACAAAACCACCTGTCAAGAATATGAGCTCTTGCTGTAGACTGGTCTCATAAAACACTTAAAACTTATATTTGGCGACCACCAAAGCAAAATAAAAAAAACCCCTAAACTTCTAAATATGAAAGAAGTATGTATGAATTGGGGGTTTTACACCTGTATACATCAGAATATGCATAAATGTATTTTAATATTTCAATATATTATTCCATTCTAATTAAACAGCAAACATTTTTAGCAGATACTACATAGGGACCACATTTTTTAACAGCTGTGTGCATTACTTACGTGTAGAAGTAGAAGAAAGAAGGCAAAAACCCCCACTCCACATTTACAATATGCATTCAAACATGTCTGGCCCTACTCAGAGAAATCTCCTCATAATGATATTGATACACAGATGGAGAACTTCAGTGTGAATAAATGGAGGAACGCACTGGGGGAATGTGACATTTTCCAACTGCATATAAATTTCTAGATAGGAAAAATGATTTTTCTTTTTTTTCCTGTAAGGAAGACATAAATAGATGAGATCATTGGTAAATATTCTGGGTCTGACCTCGTTCTAGCAAAAGATAATAGAATTAAGCCCAGGCTTATGACAGGTTATTAAATACTACTGTCCAAGGTAGGCTTTGCTTTTTCAGTTCTTTTCATGGTGTTGTCTGGTTGTCTCTGACAGGTCCTGGCTGCCAAAACATGAGTATTCAGCAGAATTTTGGATGCCCTAAGCTTAGCTATCCTGCCTCCTGCTCTTTCCCCAACTGGGCAGATGACTTTCTGTGTCCTGGGATGTATTTGCCACCCTCTGTAGGCAACCTGGATGCCAAAGCCATCCAACAAGGTACTTGCCCTGAGGTTTAAGGAAGTGGCTCAAATCCTGGGTGGGTGACTTGAGGAAACCAGCCCTGCCATCAGGAGTGACTCTTTGTAGGTGGCTGCCAAAAAGGGAAGCTCAGAGCAGCCTGACCCCTGACTCCAAGTGTCCTGGCAAGTGCAGCTCGGTGGAAAGGCTGACATTTCTGCCACTCTGTTGCTCCACAGCTTGTTTTGCAATTAAAAAAAAATTATGATTATTAATTTGTAATAAATATTTTGTTTAATGTTTTGTATAAAAATAAAGACTAAATAAGTCTTCTTTATTTAAAATTACTGAAAATAACATGCTAGGAAATTTGTCTCAATTGAATAGCCAAAGATGTCTGACATAGTGTCCAAGAAATAACTTTCTGCAGGCTATAATCCTCATTTGGATTAAAATCGGCCTAAACTGCTCCCCGTTTCATATGTTTATTCAGTGATTTGAAATTAGGAAGTTATACATTTTAGTAAAATATGAGTTGGTGAATAAATCCAGGGCTATTTTTTTCTTCCTCAGCATGTCTCAGTCACCAACTGATGAGATTTTGGGTTTTAAACTTTAAAACATAAAGCATCAGTATGACACAGCTTCTGGTTGCCTGCTGAAGTGAACTCCCTGCTTCCCAGAAAATCATTAGATGCCATTGTAACTCACTTTATTATTGTAGAATTTTGCTGTCAACTGGATAAGAAAGAAGGAAACAAAAAGCTCTGAGCCATCTATTGTTTCTCTAATTTTCATCAGTTGATCCCTAGTACCAAATACTTCTGACTGAATGAATCTGAGATCTGCAGAGCCAGTACATTTTCCAAATTTAGGCCCAGGTTTTAATAGTTTAATGAAACACATAACTTCTGCTCTGTTGCAATAAACACTAAATGCACAGTTACTCTCCAAGGCTCCTGTTGTTAGGGATGATTACAACAGAAGGATTAAAGGAGTCAACATTGTAAAATGCTGTCATAGTCCCTCAACTACTCCACATTTTACAATAAAGGACAGATTCAGATAAAAACCAGGTGTAAGAGTCATGGCATTGTGGCTTTCTATATACACTGGCTACCTGCTCTGCTGCGCTTTATGCCACACACTCCAAAATCAAATCTGCTTTGACCACAAGCCCCATCAGGTTTGTGGGACATTATTCAAGTCCCCCAGTGCTGATTCATAGGGAATGCGCTCCATTTGCTGCCTGGATGTATCCTCAGACAGAGAGTGAGGGAGAAGTGAGAACTGCCTTGTGCTAGGCTGCATTTTGCTGTAAGAGTAATCCCGGTGAAATGGGAGCAACATGAGATTATGAATGCCAGGTGTGATGGACAGACACTTGACAAGGAGAAGGGAAGGGATCAGCACCAGCACCATGGAGGAGACATCCATAGCACTCTAATCCAAATGGCAGGATTTAGTCCACATACGGGTCCTTTATAAAGCTTTGGAGGAGTTAGTATTTAATTAACAAGTCATTAAAAGGTTTTGCTAGCTCTTTCAGAAGTGTAATGAGCAGATGAAACAAAATTACCCAATAAGCAATAAAAACAAACCTCAGGCACATTGAGAGAAATAGTTAAAGACAAAGGTTAAAAGTAACAGTTCAGTCACTATTATACTAAGACTTGAATTGAAATAAAGTTAAAATTATAAAACTATTTCTGAGCACACAAATAAAAAATGTCTGACGTGTGGATTTTGCAGCACTGAGAATTATGGTTTGGACATGTAAGGAAGACAGAGAAGAGAATTTTGGAAAAGGGATGAAAGGTAGCCATGAACATCAAAGACTATGACCTGTGATTAAAAGAAGCTTTAAAGCTAGCAGACAAATGTGACTTGTTAGGGTAATCACAGATCAAATTTTTCTTACACCTGCACTTTTTATAAAAGACTTTCTACAGCACAGCAATGTCATCTTAAAACCTCATGTTTCATGTCCCAAGCAATCCGCTTTAAAGCCCTAAGAAGAGCTTTAATGATGAGCAGTCTTTCAAAAGAAAGAATAAAATACGTATTTTACAGCCTCCATAAAGTCATTGTGCTATACTTTTTCTTGATGCAAATTGGAAAGTTTAGGTATCGGCTGAAATACACCAAAAGTCAGATGAAAGCTGCCTATTCAGACTTCTGCCAAATAACACATCAATATTAGACTTTCTTAAAAAAAATTATATTTATCTTAAATTATAAATGGCCCACATTGTAGTAAATATAATCACTTTCCTGTTTCTTTAGCATCTCCTCTCTCCTGTCACACTGTGTTTTTCCAGACTACTCTGTTTCATGAAGCAGGGAATCATCTGCATTATACATATGCATGCAATGACTTCCTTCTGTTTCCCAACAAGACTCCTTTCAGAGGTGCCTTGAGTGTGCTGCTTTGGGCTACAATAGAGTCAGTTTTCCTCACAGTAGCGGGTATGGACTACTTTGGATTTGCACTGAGCACAGTGTTGATGGTACAGAGATGTTCTTGTTATTGCTGAGCAGAGCCTGTGAGCAGCCCTTTCTGCTCCCTGTAACACACCACCAGTGAGGATGCAGCTGGGAGGGGACACAGTCAGGACAGCTGACCCCAGCTGGCCCAAGGGATATCCCAGACCATGTGGAGCCATGCTCAGCACAGAAAACATTTGCCTTCTCAAGTGGCCATTAAATGTGATGGAGCCCTGCTTTCCTGGGATGGCTGAACACCTGTCTACCCAGGGGAACCAGTGAATTAGTTCCTTGTTTAGCTTTACCTGTTAAACTGTCTTTATCTCAACTCACGAGTTTTCTCACTTTTACTATTTCTATAACACTTGACTACAGTAACTCCTTTTTGTAATGAGAAGTTACTCTGTTATTTTGTTTTTAAGAGAGACCTTTAAATATTTACTCAAAGCAGCTTAAAAAATTTAGCAACATGTTCTTAATCAAACACTGTGAGTTAACATTGTTTTCCATATTACACGTTTGAATGTGTGATTTTTGAAAGCACAACTGATCATCTGGATCTTATAACTCATTTCGTAGCATCAGTGTGAGACAGAGGCAATGCCAGTGATGTAATTAATGAATTACATCTCTCTTGAGAAAATGGTCACTGCAATATGCAAAGCATAAAACCTGAGTAAAGGCCTGAAGCAGATAATTGAAGGGTCTTTTTGTTCTTCTCTATACACGGAATTTACCTGATCCTAAATACAGTCTCTGAGTCTGGATGAGACTGAATGCCCGCCTAAAAAACCAGCAGAGCCTGTTTACCACCAGCTGTGCTGTGTTTGGGGATGAAGAGAGCCCCTTGGAAGCCCACAGAGATCACTCCTTACCTGATCTGTTTCCAACATTCAGCCATGTTATTCTCTCAGCACACCACAGAAGGAACTGAGCACAAGACCATTGCCTCTGCTGTGCCTGTGGCTTCGATCTCTTTCAGCTCACCAGCCTGCCAGAATCCCAGAGCTTCAGAGAAGGGATTTTGAAGGCCTTCCCTCCTTTATACGACAGCAGACACCTGCTACAGAATCCCCTCATTTCCATTTCCTGCTACACCAAATCGCTTGCCACAAGCATCTTACAGTATAGTGTGTGGACAGCGTTATTCTTTCCATCTTGTGGTGACAGGGACTTGTAGGGAAAAACACAGGGAAAATTATAGATAGGATGGCTCTGTTTATGGTTCTTATGGTACTTCAGGATAAAAATTTAAAAAATAATGTCCTAAAGATCAAAAATGATAACAGATGATAAAGTTGCTTTACCAAGGGAAGTGAAAGTTACAAAGTTTTTCTTCTTTCATTGTGTAAAGTCAGTAAATGGAAATTCCATGTCTGTAGATTAATTTTTTAATATTTTCCTTTTAATCTGATAACATCATCTTTAAAAAGTAGTCCTACTAGAGTTTTGCTGCTTTTTCCTTCTGCTTATAGCATTATTTTTTTCCAGAATTAATTTTTAACTTTCCTTCA
Organism: Pomatostomus ruficeps; assembly: GCA_013400735.1. Classification (NCBI taxonomy): domain Eukaryota; kingdom Metazoa; phylum Chordata; class Aves; order Passeriformes; family Timaliidae; genus Pomatostomus; species Pomatostomus ruficeps. The sequence goes on along the minus strand of VYZT01058781.1, from coordinate 191,713 downwards.
GATAGTATTTTCTCTCTGTCAATTGCATTTTCTTCCAATGAAAATGTTAAATATCAAGTTTAGATTTGAGGCTGCTGACAACAGGAAAAAGAATTCCATTATAGGATATCTGTCAATGTAGAAGATACTAAAATTTGATTCATCCATTCTTATTCTCTCCAAATTCTATAAGTTAGGCTGAGGCATGAAATGAACTAAAATAAAACAATTAAATCCTTCTATTTAAGTCCCCAGAGAACAGACACTGGACCTATTGCCATAACATCTGTGGATTAATAGTACAATAATTCCTACCAAAACCCTCCCATCTCTCAGTATCTCACGGAATATCTCTTTGCCAGCTCAGCAGACCCAGACAGACCTTTAATGCCATTTCACTACTGGCTGATGTTCAGTCATTTAGCACAAGAAGATGAACAAATCCATTGCAAACCTGTCACATGTGCTGTGGTCCTTCAGCTGTACAGTTCCATCCATCAGCTCAAATTTAAAATCTGAAGACTGCTTTCAGTACAATAATCAAGAAACTGAAGACAAAATATAAAAAGCATCATCTAATGCCACTACTATTTTACAAGATCCAGTAGGGCTAAAAGTCTACCTAAAGAGATCTGTCAGTTTTCAAAATACATGGTTTAGAGATGGTGGAGGAAGAGCAGTAGAACTGGCAGCAGCATCACAAAGCAGAGCTGCCAGCCCTGCTTAGCTGCACTTCAAGGCATCCTCAGGAGCCAAGACAAAGAGCTCCCCAGCTGATCTCAGGATCCCCTCTACACCTACCACGTTAAAAAATACATTAGGTTTTTTATATCACTAAATCTTAGAATTTTACCAAGTTGGATAAACATTATGCAAACACTGCAGACTTACAGCACATGTTCATAGAAGGTTAAGCCCTGTTGAGAAGTACATATTTAGCTGTGTATACACATACACAATTACTGAATTACTTAGGTAATCTAAGCACTAAATTTTGTTGCATACTAAGTAGAGAGACCAGTTCTTCCTATACAGTAAACAGCTTTCATTCTGTGCTGGAGAAAACCATAAAAGGAAAATAAATGTTTAACAGACAGTTCTACTGAAATCATTCAGTGACAAAAATACAAAATAAAAAAAAAATTGATGGCAATATTTCAGGTGTAGTGAAATTAGTTCTAATGGGAGACAATTGTTCAAAAAACACTCAGGATATTTTTTATATCTTTGTTACTCTGTAACAAATAAATAAAATTTTTAGAAAAGGTAAAAACTGTAGAAATTGTGTATGTAGGCTATGCATATCCTGTCAGCCTTTCAAGTGTAGCCCTATCCTCACAGTCACACTTCCTAAAGCTCAGGCTGCTCTCTCTCTTTCCCTGCTTTATCAGAAGGGAGTGGGGCAGAGGAGCCATTTGAAAGTCTCCCCGGGGTTTCTAAGCACAAGGATGTGCTCCTACCTACCCTCCTGCAGCTGCAGGACTGAAGGCTTGAATTTCTGCTCACTTTTGTCCACTGTAGGAGGGTCCCCCTACACAATCTTGTTCCCCATTAGAGATCTTCATCCATCCCCTCCTGCAAATGAAAGTGGGTGTTGTCATGAAATCCCTCTACAACTGCAACAGTGAAGAAAGGAGATGTGTGACAGCAAGCAGGACACGGGTAGATGAAAATTTGGTGCTAGGAACCACAGCAAGGTTTATTTCTAATTGGCAGATTTACTCTTGCAGCTAGTGTTTCTTTTTACTATGTATTGAGGTAAAAAAACCCAAACATTTTTGTTTTTGATAACTTGAACAGTAAATATAATCTACTGAAAGGGCTGAAATACCCTTTCCAGCTACAAATTACTCACCAGGCTACTTAACTGCTAGCTAGTGATTGCCCTCAGCCTGTGTACCTACGGAGAGATAGGCAGGCAGGTACTAATAACTCCTTCTCCTCCACCCTCTTTACTTTTTCATATTTTTCATAGGTTTCTCCTTTTCTCCCTCATGTTTCTTTCACAGCCCTTTCTAAGTGGAAGGTAAACCAGGTAGTTAGATGTTAGATGTTGGAATCCACTTGGTTAAATTTACTTGGAAATCAGGCAAAACAAGTATGACCCACTTCAGTTACTGCTGTTGAACAATGATTTCATAGTGTACAAGCCTAAGAGTAAAGAATATTTACTTAAAATGAAGAAATTCCTATACAGTTCTGTCCGTCTAGGAATAAGGAGGGTGTATACCTGACTAGGACAATGACCACTTAATGGAAAAATAAACAGAAGAATGACTGTTCTAAGAAAGAATATTTAGCAAGCTCCCACTGAGAATACTTGTCTACCAAGAAATGCCCAAGTCCTTTCTGATGCAAGGATCACATTCCTTTTGCTTTCATTCCAGACACAAGTCACACATCCAGCTCCAGTTTAGCTCCCCCTGACGGAAAGGCTCATACAATTGATGTGCTTTTCCCCTTGCTGCCACTTTTCAGGTGCCCTACACAGAGGTGCAAGCCCCTTTGCCAGTCTGGGACAGTCAGCAGGGTAAAAAACGACTCAGGTGAGAATATTAGCATTAGAGGACTTGGCACATGTCATTTGTGGGAAGAATTCAGTTACTAACATTTTGTAGGATGCTCAAAATATTAACAGTAAGCAAACATGACAAGCATGACAGTGAGCAGCAAGGGCAAGCTGAGTGTGTAGCCTTGAGTGGAAACTCAAACAGTGGCAGGGAGGGGATTTAGGGCTGCTCCTCCAGTTAACTGGGCCCTACTGATGCCAAATTCAGATGCCTGTGTGGGCCCCTCTGTCAGGTTGTTGCCCTCTGTCAGAGAAAAGATAATGAAACCACAGGCTAATAACTTGGGGTTCATTTAATGTTTCTGTCATAGCTGGAACATCTCAGGAGAACCTGAAGCAGCACCCTCCCTGCTCTGCCTGCTCCCAGGGTGACAGCCCAGGATTACACTCAATTACTTTAGGCCTTTGTTATACAGCAAATGGAAAGGCTGGAAACTAAAGCTGCACTCCAATTAGATTTAAAAGTAATTCCAATTTATTAAATTATTGCAGACCACACAGTTCTTGTGAAGCTACTTCTGAAGAGTGTGTCTTACTAAACCTCTTAAAATATATTGACTTTGACAGCTTTAGCCCACATGGCAGCTCTTCCATTCAGTAACCAAACTGTTTCATGCAGAGATTAACCCAGTGATCCCACACTTGAAAGGGATTGCTGCAGGACTTCATTCATATTCTAACACCACCATTCTGCTGGGAAAGGCTAATTAATCCACACTAATAGCACAGTGATGAAACCTGAAATCTGAAGGAACTGCTGAAAGATGGCTCTGCTAAGGTGCTTCAGCCAAACCAGCAAATTTTACATATGTGCTCTAAATAAGTATTATGTTATCCTACAGGATCAACAAAATTATGGGAAATAGATGACCAAATCATTAGCCGGATATTATATTGGCTATTAAATATGCCCCTACTGGCATGGTGTTTGTGTTATAACACTGATCTCTATGTAAGAGGCAATATCTTGCAACAGCTAACTAGGATTTTTTTTTATGGTAAACTAAATTGCTGAAGAATTTTTTTATTTACCTTATCCCTGGAATTCAAACGATTTTTAAAAAAAATTTCTAAATTTCACGAACTGTTTCAAGAGAATACAGTCCTCGTGCAAGATTTTTGATTTACAACTTTACAAAAAAGTATGCAAGTTCTGAGTAAACCTAATTGTAAATTTGCTCTTTAAACTCATGTTACAGTGAATAATTGTTGGAACTATTTGTTATACACTTTTTGTGAAATACAATTTAAAATAGGCTTAAAATTCTTAGTATCACAGATTTGGGCCACAAACTTGGAGAGAATTACGAAGGTACCTAGTTTTACATAAATGACTAATCTCAGCAACTACAAATTTCCACCTGAAAAGATAATTATTCTTAATTTGAGAACGTAATGCAACACAAAACATTTACCTTATTAATCTTAATATTTTAAAAAGTTGATTCTGACTGCATTTATTTGCCATTTTTTGTCCTTAGTAGTTACCAAAATAGATTTCAGTTCATATTTTCCCTATGCCACCCCCTTGTTAGCATAACAGAGATAATTAAGCCCAAGAGTCCGATTTTGACAATTTCCTTTAAACAGACAGTTTCTGTACATTTCACAACATTGTCTCAAAGTATGACTGGAAAGAGAAATTTTGTCAGGATAGAGTTTACAGTTTAGAGTGCCCTGGGTGAGACAGCGAGAGGACTCTCAGGTGGTAACCACCCAAGCACCTTGGGCCTTCACTAGCACAGGTCTTATTAAACTGCATTTCTCACCATCAGACTCTTCACTTCCCTCAGAAGCTGGAAATTTTAGGGGGCTAAAAACACACAATCAGGCACTTGAAGGGCATCTGAACAGTCTCCCCTTTCTGGGCTTGTGAACAGGTAGGAAAAGAACTTCAAATGTTTTCCTGTGTTTAAAAAGACTATCTACAATTTTACTCTGCTGTAACTAATCAAATATTTGCACATAGTTCATTAGAATGAAGCAATATCGTGTTTCTCTAATACTGTCCACATGTTTCTCTAATACTGTCCACAGGAGAACCGGTACAAACACCTTTACAAACCCGACTTCTCGTCAAGACCTGCTGCAAATAACTGCGTCAGAACCAGCTTTCCCTCGGGTGAGAAAGATTTGTCAGAGAAATAGGCTCCCTAAAGGTCACCTCAACTCTCTTCACCTCAATCACATTTGCATCCCTGTTCAGAAAAATTTTAGTTTAGGAGCTGGGGTTCAGTCTGTCAATGAAATTCTGCGCAAAAGTCAGAAGATGCGAGGGAATGTGAGTGACGCTGCAGAGCCTGTTTGCCAAAGCAGTGACTCTCACAGAGCCCCGGGCAAGCACATGCAGCTCGTGCAGTGGCACCACGCTGCTGTCTTCACTTGAGCACAAATCATTTGGCTGTCTGATGTAACAGGACAAACCAGAAGAAACAGCTTCCTGTGAATAATTTGAATTTAGACATTTCAGCAGATCAGACTCAGAGATGATACCCACTCATTCTTGCATGTGAAAAGCCAGTATGGACGATCAGGTGCAGCAATTATCCAGCTGATGAATGGTGTGGGGCCCAAAAATACGAAGGGACTGTGAGGTGAGGAGCAACAACAGGAAACTGGAAGTGGTAACCCAAGAACCAAAGAAAACGGCACTTGGGAATGACAGTTTGCACTTGCTAAAAACCTGACAGGATTTGTCTTTGCACTGGTAAATAATTAAGATTGTTGCGTTCTTATAGGTGAATAAAGTGAGACCAGGAAATGGAAGCTGCTAAGGTTGTAGAAAAAAATCTCACCAAAATCTTGTCCTCTATAGAATGGCACAGATCAGCCAGGCCAAGCTCATAAAATTAGGGAATAATAAATAAATGCCTCAATAAACAGATAATTGCCTTGTTCCTGTTCTGAGACACTGCACTCAGCCACACTGTCTTCAAAACAACATTTAAATAATCTTTTGAGAAACCCTGAATATAAACAAATATTATTTATCTCTTCTCCAAAGCAGGAAATTGAAGTAATGAGATTAAAATATTTTTCCAAAGCTACAATTCAAGCCATTTGCAAATAGGATTAGATCTCAAGATCCTAGACCAGCCTTCTGCACACTAGACTATATGAACTCTTTATTGAAGTTTTGGGGAATATTTTCTTAAAATAAGAATTTTTTAAAAAATCACTTTGTCTAAATCTGTGGTTTAGACTATAAATGTAGTAGGAACAATCAATACATCTTACTGGTTAGGAAAGGATTATATATGTGGATGAAAAATCTGATTAGAAGGCTGCACACACTGTGGACCTAAGAAACACTTCATTCAAATGAGAGTGCAGGGGCAGGTGCACAAATCGTTCTGCAGAGCACCAGAGGTAGCACTTGGTTTCAGCCATGTAGGCTTTGATTCTGTGGGTAACCTTAAAACAGTACCAGGTGGGATTTTTTTTACCTTCCAGTTCTTCTTGATTTGTAGCCCTGATTCACTGTAACCCGGAAAATAATATTAGTTACAGGGAGAAAATGGGAAGAGAGAGATGTTTATCAGGGTATTCTGAGGCTTAATTAATATTTGCAGAGTTCTTTGAGCTTCTTTGATGAAAGAAGCCATAGAGGGCAAAGCACTATCTTATTATTATTTTTATTATTATTAATTACTTTTCTATTTAATTCATTGTGTCAATATATGAATTGTTGAACCCACTTGCTTCACCAGTTGTACTGTGCTCTTTACAAGTGCTCTTTAGAAGCTGCATTGTGGTGGCTGAGAATATTGAGGAGGAAATAAAACAGAGGATAAATAAAGGCTACTCAGAAATTATAGACACAAGTTTCAAACAAGCATTTTATCCACTGATCTAGAAGAAATTGTTGCCATAGCAGTGATTACATCTGATTACACTATTTCCTTAGATGCTGATGTGACTGTCCCTTTAAACACCAAGCTTCTGGATGTTTGCAACTAGTCTGGCAAAAAACCAGAAAATCCAAACATTACTTTTGGAAGTTTCCTTCTGTGTTACAGTCATTACCCTCTATCCTCCGCAGGAAACACCCCCTGGGAGCATGGTTAGGTGCTACACTGCGGGTTCCAGCAGTACAGCTTTGAACTGTGGTCACAGGAATGCCCAAAGCAGCACTGCAGCTGGCCCTGCACCCCTCCCCATCTCTGTACCCAGCCATGGAGCCACTCACTGGGAACCATCTCCTGCCCTATATGGAAACTGGGTACCTGCCATCTTCCATAAGGGACAGATGTACACAAGCAATGCAAATTTGTACCACTAATCACCATCTAAACTCCCAGACATCAGATGAATCATTGAAAAGAAAATCCATATCTATAATTCATTTGTAAATCAGTCAGCTTTGACTTCATATTTAAAAGTTAGGGTTACTTGTTTGGGTGTCCGCACTTAATTTTTAACACTGATTTACACCCCCCCTCTTTCTGTAAAGACAGGAAGGTTAATTAAAAGCATTAATTTAAAATTTCTCCCTCATTATTTCTCTTTTCCATTAAAAAGAGTAACCAATCTCATCACAGCTAAGCTCATTTTGAAGTCTCTGGGAAATAAATATTTTTAGCGCACTGTTATTTTATGTACTTGCATTAACTTCAGATAGAAAATCTGAAATTACAATGATTCTTTATAATTGTATTTTTTTTTAAATATCACTTACTGTTTTCTCTTGCTGCTGAAGTTAAAGCACTGGTTGTCAGCTTACCTAAATCTACATTGTTCCAGTGGAAGTCTATCTTCCAGCACCTGAGAATGAGGGTTCTGCATACCAAATTCAAAATCTTTCAGCTGTGTGTGATTTACTAGCAAGAGAAAGCTTCTCCCTCCTGTGCCTAGGGAGAGTCAAAGGCTGTGTTTCCATTTAGAAAAACAATGGTTATACACTTTAGGAAGTGTGCATTGATTTATTTCCTCCACCAAGGATACGGAGGAGCACAGACTCCATGGAAGAAAACAGCTTTTCTAAGGGTCACCACAGCAGCCTCTCTTGTGCCAATCACTCCCTTCTTTCAGTCACTACTCCCGCAGCCATTTCTGTACACCAGACACTTTTCCTGTTACACACGAAGCTTGCCTCCATTGCATAGATTTGTTTATAGCTGACACTTCTGCCCTTTCCTCTCCCCCTATTTATGCCAGAAACAAGCTGCATTATTTTTCTCTTTGTAAGGACATCATTTAGTTTTCACTCAGCCTTTAACAAGGTTATACTCCCATTAAGAATTAAGTATATTTTGCCACCAACAGGTTTGACCACTGGAACATACTAATTTTTTAATTTAATGCTGTTTTAAAAAAGGAAGGCAAAGCTAAAACCATTATTATGAAAATGAGATTAGCATTCAGAAAGAAAAGACAAGCACTTTCACAGCAAACAAAGAGATCTGTAATAACACATCAGACCACATACAGTGAGCCAAGTGCTTTGATTATTTTTTTTAAGCAGTCATTTTCTTTTATTTATAAATTTGGGATTATAATGAAACCTGGCAATAGAGTAGGGTTACACTTTTAAAAGGAGTTGCCAGTAGGAATGGCAGTGAGAGTACTGAAAGCTACTATGTGAAATGAATAAACACTGTGGAGAATACACAGCATCTTTTACTCTTTGGAAGTTAGCATAGAGCTTGGAAACCACGGGAATACCGGCCACTGCAGGCTGGAGAGCCATGTGGTGATGTCCAAGCTGCTCTGCCCACAGAGCTCAAGTACAGACCCCTCTCCAGCAGGGCCCTGCTTTCCTTAGCAGAACGTGGCACTGAACGGGAGCTGGCCACAAGCCGCTTGAGGGCTGCTCCATTCACACACAGGGATGTGCCCATACGCAGTTCACACTTGGCGTTTTACCTCAGAAACACTTGCAAGCATCTGCATTGCATTGTGGACATGCTGAGAGGTTTAAGGGTTGTGTGCCTTGTTCACACAGATTTCATAACTCACATTGACTTCCTTGATTTCCAAGGAAAATTCATTAGGACCAATCTCATTTGTTTCTTCCCATTGACTACTAAAGGTGCTAAATCATTCTATAAAATGTTTCTCAGTTTACTACCTAGCACATTTTATGACTGTAATAATTGCAAGATTTAGTTCTTTAATCTTCAACACATCATCTCAATGAATCCACTTTATTAGATACATTGAGGGCTAAACTGCTTTTGTATTGAAAAACCCTGAAAGGTATCTGAATAGACTTGAAATATCAAATCTTATGACATAATTGCAAATTACATAACAATAGCTACACCATTCAAGAATATATCCCATCAGAATGTTTTCATTTTCTAAATGAAGGATGAGAGCAAACATATATCTTAATTAACCATTTGATTGTGTCTTTATAGGTCTCATTGCTTTGAAGCCTAACACCAGTGTTTCTAACAATTAAAAACGTGGGCAAACGAAACTCTTGAGGCTGCTGTTGCTTTTAGTCCCTGAAAACTGGATGGTGCAATCCCTCAAAGATCCTTACCAAATGGAAATACCGTACTTAAAACTTGAAAAATTTTTCACCACAGTGCAGATTTCTGGCTCCTGTCCAAGAAACATTCCCTTCTCCTCAGCCTACTTCTCAAAGCCTGTAGCTGTTCTTAGCAACTGATGATATCATCTGACCTTTCCCTCTATTCTCACTCTCTGAGGGTATGCTCATATTTGGAATTGAATATACTATTGAACTGGATCTGATATTTCATTCTGAAATATTAATCTTAAAAGAAGAGAATGTGCACTGACTGGCCCAAAACAGATGACATGTGCCACTAGGGTAGCTTATACATAGAAAGTATCAAACACACAACCAGGAGGTCAATTACTCTAATTCAAATAATATAATCCTGTACTTCATCTATTTGGGTATTTTCAAATACATTAAACATTATATAGAGGAATAATATTTCATTTCCTAGTGCTTAATTGTTTTGCTGCAATTCTTGCAAAAGTAGAGCTTGGTGTTCCCAATGACGCAAGAAGCTGACACAGGAGTGACCCCTCAGGATGAAGCCTGTTGGCTGCATAGTTTGCCCTATCTTGGAAGGTGCTCAATTAATGTCATCAGAAGAAAATTTTAAAACCAGAGCAGACCTACTGGTTACTTTCCTAGAGTATCTCCCCAGTTTCAAAATCTGCTTTTCAGAGACTAGCTCAGGCAGAAGTGATGTGTGTACATTTAAGAGCTAGCTGGCTTGCGGTATATATTATAGCATATATACTTGAGTCTTGTTGCTGTTTGCTGCACTACTATTCAAATTACTGTAAGGCTTTCTTTCACGCTGATGTCTTAGATACTGCCACATTTGCAATTACTAACAAAATACTCAGATGGCATAAGTATAAACAGGTCACTTTCCCCTCCAATTCCTGCATTTTTAAATGCTTTGAAACAAATTTGAGCTTAGCAATAAAAGCTAGCACAAAAGAAAATGAAATAACTTAATTGTGGAAACTTACTTGGAATTTTTTTCACTTTCAAAGAAGCATTTATACTTCTTTCATATTTAGACACTCAAAAACCTCAAATTATTTTCAGTGTTGTGTGAATTTTGTTGGTAATTTCAATTACACTAAATGTTGGCTGCCTTGGACAAATGAAAATTTTTTCACTGCCTTTGTTTAATTCAAGTAATTGAGATGCATATTTGGCTTCCCTCCCATACACGCACCCTTGTCTCTCTAATCTCCTTTTGTCTAACTGAATCAGCTTTTCTAATATTCTGTAGAAAAAAATAACTTCATGAAAATCCTATTCTCTAAAGTAGTCTTACACTGACAGATTTATTTCATTGGGTCTCTAAATACATTTTTCCTTTACAGATGCTAAGTATATGGTTTCATAGGCCATTTACCTTTATAGTTCTGGACATTTTAGGACTATTGAAGTATTAAAATACTAGATCTTAAGCTTTATGCACTGTAAGCTTAAAGATAAATAAATAAGCTGTATAAATGTATATACATCTACCTCTCTGCACACTATACAACAAAGGCATGTACCAGCATGAGGTGGTAGAAAGATTTTATCAACACAAATTTAGTATAACCTCATTAATTCTGAGTGGTGCAGGCCGAAAATGAATTATGTCTGTAGCACTCTGAAGACCTATACAATGCCAGTAGAGGGTATTCCAGTAGGAAAGTTTTTCAGACATGGATAAACTTGATTAATACTGACTTTTTGATAATGCTTTGCACTTGAGGTTGGCACTTTAAAATCAGAAAATAATAAATTTCATACATCCAGTGGAGATGGGCAGATATCTGTCTACATCACAAAGTCTCTACTTTTTATAATATTTTTTTAATAACAATTTTATGCATGAGTGAAATGCTGGTTTTCCAATAGCATATTCATGAAAAAAACAGGTAAGTATATTTTATCTCTAGGTCAGAAAATTTCATAGGATTGCTGCAAAGTAGATGTATCTCACATAACTCTGCCTATGTGTTATGCACTGAGAAAAACCCAAAAGACATTTGAGCAACTCAGTCATTTATTTCTTTGTCTAGACCAAACTGAGCACAGCATATTTGTCAGAGCTGCTTGTTGAGATGGCACTGGCAGCATGGGAGAGTGGCTCAGCAGAGCCTGACTTTCATTGAATGTTCTTGTGACAGCACAACTTGGCCTAGATAAGCAAGTTTAAGCCAACTTCATGTACAAAAGTGCAGAGGATCACTTCACACTTGTCACTCTTGGTTGTCCAGATGGTAACAGGGGAAGTTTATAAACCATCCCAAACCAGAACCAATTCTCTACCACATGATCTCTCACACGGCAACTCCATGAGACTGATCTACATTTCTGTCTTCACCAAGACACTTTATACAAGAAGCTCTACTCACACAGAATCTCCAGGGCATCCTTCTGCAAGTCTTTCCAGTAGAAATCACAGCACACCTGTATTCCATTTTCTACATAGGGGAGTAAAAATAAAAAAATTAACTGTAAGTTTAGAGTACGGTCAGTAATTTTAAAGCCTTCAAACTAGCATGGGTCAAACTATCTTGTGGTTTCTTTTGTCATCCATTACACTTTCTGGAAGTGGTTATCATTTAAAGTACCACGGGGAACATTCCCCTGAGAGGCATTCTGCGGAGCAGAGGGCAGGCTGCTCTCCAGCAAAGCCCACAGCCATGAAATATACTATACTATACTATTGTAGAACACAATGAGCCAGTCTTCACTCAAGTCCTAGGATAAAACTAATCTTTTTAAACAGATGTTTATCATATAAATCACCAGTCTGATAGCCCAGTTTTCTTATAGAAATAACTTAAATTAATTCTAGTTGAATGAGTGTTTAAGAAGTAACAAAAAAGAAAAAGAGAATGGCATTTACCTTTTTATTTATGTCATCTTTAGCATAGATAGAGCTCGCAGAAATGCCCATAGTTAATATAAGAAAGCACTTCTCAATTTAACTATCTTGCAGTTGCTCTTATTACACGACACTTTAAATATTTGAGATGAAATTTTACCTCTGAATGTCATTTTAAAAATAGTTTTAGGTAAGTAATTCATCCATATTTGAGACAGGGGCATTTTTCAAACGGGAAAAATAAATTGGTTATGAGAAAGCTTAACAGCTCCATGATTTGCAATGAGATTCTTCAAAGTTTGGCAGCAACTTGATTTTTAGGATACTGCATTGGAGGTAGAATATGCTTTCTACCAATCAGTCCTAACTGAACTGCAGGGTTCAGAATTATTATCTGAGCACACTCTTAAAAGGCAATATGAAAATCCCCTAAAAATTTCATCTGCACTGAGCAACCGCTTCCCTTTAATAAACATGCCTAACTTTAATACCTTCATTTCTTTTTCTTTAGCGTTAGAAAAAATTATGATCCTGGTAAGCAGCCACTACATAATAATACAGGAGAAATATGGCCCTTAAATTTCATACAGAGAGAGAACCTTATGCAAATAAGAAATGTAGCTTATTTAGATTACCCCTGTAGTCTATCTTGTTAAAACAGATCAGAAGTTTTTCCTGATTCAGAGCAAGTCAGGTCATAAAAATAGAAACCATCACTTTTCACTTACCTAGCAATACAATTTAACTCTCCAAACCCTTCAAGCTACTTTCGTTAGTAACAAACTAGTTCAATGTTGTTGCAGATGTACAGGTGCCATATGAGGATTTTGTTATTATTTCTTTTTAATGTTTGGCTTCAGATACAGAGCTGATATTAAACTATTTGGTATTTAAAAGATAGTACCAAAACAGAGAAATTGAAGATGAATCTGAATTTCTTTCTGTTCCCAGGTTTTATCACTATTGGTTGATTTAAGCTAGCTACCAGTTTGCTATTTAAAAAAAATCCCACTGTAACCATAGAACTAAATATTTATTAATTATATAATCTTTCCTGTTTATATTGTAACTGACAAAAACTTCATCCAGTGGCACAAAATACAGCTCTACTGTCCACAGCAGGATGGATTTTAAGGGCGCTACTGAGAGTTATAAATATTTCTGTCCACTCCAAGGCTCCATCTAGCCCAGAGAAGGATATGTGCAGCGGACAAGGCCACCATCTAGTATATCCCCAGTCATCCTTTCCCTTAAAGGGGAAGAGAGGGAGTCCTGATCTATTGAAATTCTTGGATTGTTCAGGCACAGTGGGGCAGGAGAGAAGTCTTCTTTCATTAACATTTTATTTACTGCCCTGGGAAAAAATGTTTCCCTGTTAGAAATTGATTTAAAAGTGTATCAGGAGAATTTAAAGAGAAAGAGCTGCAAAGAAGTCACCAGTGTTACAAGCTTTATTTTGAGCTATATTGTACTGCTACAATTCAATAATAGTTGGAGATACTATGCTGGTTTGAGGCATAAATTTCCTGTAGTGGTCTCCTGTTCAGTGCTTAGGTCAGGATCATGAAATCAGACATTCTATAAACAGTTATTATAAAAGTATTAGCCTTTCTGGGTCTCAAAAAGAAGATAAAAACAAGTCTAAACTATAAGTTATTTTCCTGGCTTAGTAAATCACAGACAGGGTTTTGGTTTTAGTGAGCTGCAGCTCAGCAAGGTATTCCACATTTAATCGACTGCAGTCTTGTCATTTCATGTCCTTATGTCACTTTTTCTGAAGCTGCAGCAGACACATTTGCTAGCACAGGTGTATGCAAAGCTCTGCCATTTATCTTTAAACACAATAGCACTGATTTGGCCCATCAAGAGCAGGCAGGATAGACTATAACAGAGGGAATTAAAGTTTCACTCTGGGGAAAGTTTGATGAGGCTTTTCCCACTGTCACCTTCAAAATACCACCAAAGGGGGGGAAGATTCCTGTACAAGCTATACCTGTATCAGAAGCCCTCCTTTGGGGTGCAGGGGTGAGCTGCTGGGTGGGGTAGCTGTGTCCCAGCTTCTGGCAGATGCTCAGGTGCCTCTCTGCTCTGTGGGGCATGATGAGTTCAAGCTGGTCTTGCTGATGTGCTCACAGCTCAGGCTGCAGCCACAGGGCTGGTGCAGAGACTTCTCACACCTTTCCGTAAAGGACAGACACATGGAGATGATGGAAGGTATGGACCTTCCTGCACCATTTGGGAAGCCAGAATTAGAACCAGAGTCAATCTAGGAGCCATGTAACCCTGTCATTTTGACTCTACTCCCAAGCAATTTCATATGGTCTAAACTGAAAGCGCTGAGCAGCCACTCAGGCAAAGTGTGGCTGTCTGGGGCTGTGTATTAGGATGGTGACCAAGGAAGAATAAACACACTTCTAGTTCATCTAAGCAGCTTTATGACCTTTGCCAGAAGCACTGCTTCATATAAATCCGTTTAAATTAATAGCTTACATTTTTGTCCATTTGGACTCATTGGACTATTAACTCTAAGCAGGGGATGTTCCAGGAAGCTGAATGGTTTTTATACTGTGTATAAGGGGCTTCCTAGAGGTTTCCTACACTAATAGATAGCCAAGCAATTGACAGTGTTACATCATGATTGCTAAAATATTTCAAGACACACAATATTTACATTTTAGAATCCACTCTTATATTTCATATTAGTTTCAAACTCTCCCACTCAATAATAAAAAAATATCCATAGTTCTTGAATAGCACCTTTTACTGTTTATGAACATTAAGAATGGTTGTTCTGTCCTTGAATACACTTAAAATCTACACAGAAGGGTAAATATTTAGTCCAGTACATGGGGATTTAGCTGTGTGATTTCCATTTACATTAATAAATACAAATATTTACAGTATATTTCTCCCAGAATGTTTATGCTCAGATTTGGTGGAATAAGAGAATCCTGGGGAATAAAGTATCAAAAAAGTACTCTTCATCAAGAATATTCTCCAATATCTAATGCAAATCAATGTCCCACAGGAAAGACCTTAGCCTAAGAGTGCCCTAGGGGGCTTTACAATAAAAGCATTTCTCTGTATTAAACCAGTAATATCAGAGGTAACACAAGAATGAAAGTAGAAGTTTGCTGCTTTGGAACCAGCACTTGTGTACCATACAAGATCCCTTTTCCGTTCCCTTTCAGGCTAGACCAAAAGTGTGCAGAAACTGCAGTACCACTGACACACCTAAGCTAGTCTTAAAGCAGCTAACTCAGGTACCACTGGCAATGTATCCATGACAACACAGAACTCAGCAAAGACAAATTTGTCCTGTACCACCTGCTATCATACTGGTGGTATCCAGCTTCCTTATAGTTTCTATAGTCATGTACATGACTGCCCTGCAGCACTACTTAAACCCCCTTAGGAGGAAATATTCTTAGCCCATTCTAGGTGTCTGAGTTTCAAGAGTTGCCTTTTTATTGTGAGAGATGAAAAAATAGCATCAATAAAAAAATATGTATGGCTTAACTAACTTACTTAACTCTTGGAGCAGAAAAAGCTCAAATACATCAAAGATCAGCTCAATGTTTTAACACAGCTCACAGTGACAATGGTCTCTGAATTCTGTACATTGCATGATGGCTCTAGCTCTTTACATGTTCACTTCACTTTTCTCAGCAGCAGCAACACTTCCTGCTCCACTGAGGTATGGTGTTGGGTTTAGTGCCAGCACATTTCTGTTTAGCATTGAGCCAAACAGAACGCAAATGTATGCAGAGTTACAAGGCCCTGGTGAGGATGGGCCCTCTGTGTCCGAGGTGAGAACTGCTCGTGGTTGTCCCAGCCAGGTGACCTTGGTTAATCAGCACCACAGTATGAAGAATAACACCACAAGATGCATGATTTTGCTTCTCCACAACCTTTGGAAAGATTCCCACCACAGTGTCCCATTAGCCCTTGGCAAAGCCACCTTCAAAGTCACTCAGATCTACTTTGTTCTTATATGCATTTTCCTTTTAAAGGCCTCCCATGATAAAGACCCTGAGGGAATAATTTTTCCTTTTTCCCAGTGGAATTCATCTATTCAGTGTGCCATTATAATTTCTAAGAGTTAGTTCTTTTCTCATTAAATTAAAAGGTAGTGGGATTATTTTCACTTGCAATCTGAACGAAAATGCAAACTGAATTAAGAATACTTATGGCAGAATCTCAATTCAGTGACAGGAAAATTAACAGCAAGTTAAGAAATTCCCCAGATGACCCCATCCCATCCACCAGACAGATACACAGTATCTGCTCTATGCTGCCTTTCCTGTAGTGTTGTCCTGACATCAGACGCACCCAGGTGCCATCAGAACTTCATTTAAAATAAAATGCTCACTTTGCAAGCCATACACAACACTTGCTGTCCAGCAGCTTTCCTAATCCTTTCTCAACTCTCAGTTCTCCGCTAGGATCAAGGATCACATAAAGCCAGCTGCAGAGATAACACAGTTGTAGCCAACATGCATTCCCACAAGCC
Organism: Pomatostomus ruficeps; assembly: GCA_013400735.1. Taxonomy (NCBI): domain Eukaryota; kingdom Metazoa; phylum Chordata; class Aves; order Passeriformes; family Timaliidae; genus Pomatostomus; species Pomatostomus ruficeps. The sequence continues at coordinate 175,317 of VYZT01058781.1, read as the reverse complement.
TTAAAGCTAAATTTCCTTTTAACAGTTCAACAGTGAAAATCTGGGATTACAAGCATAGAGCTAATAAGCAGCTCCAAAGCACTGCCTGGAAAAGAACCAATAAAAGATTAAAAATTAACCCAGTGATTAAATAAAAATATATGTAATAAAACAAACACAGTCAAGCTATTGAACTCACAGCATAGGCAGAGCAGCTCTTCTCTGCAAGGAAGAACAGAACTTTTTCATTGGTCATTATGTTCTGTTTCCCTTAAGGAGAAAACTAAAATCAAAAGCTACAACCTTAAACTAACAGATAATTCCAATCCAAATGGTGTTTTAAAATCAAACCCTTCAGGTTATCTTGGGAAATGACACATGTGAGCACAGAATGCAAATAGCTTAACAGTTTCTGTTTGCACGAGTGTAAGAATAAAAACAACTAAAGTACTGATATGGATGTCCTTGATTTTAGTCCTTTGTCACCAATATATACTCTAGAAGAACTGAATTATTTCAACTTTTCCCCAAACTTATATGAGAAGATCAGTTTTCATACATACCAAGAGGAACTTTGATGCTATACAAATTTATCACCAGTTTTTTCTAAAAATCAGGCATCCTCCAGGTCATTTGGTGCCCTCACACTTCAGAGAGTGTTTGAAATGCTAAGTTGGTTGGGGTTTTTTTGTCAATCTAAGTCTGGGAAGTAAGACTACAGTTACTCTAACATTTCTGCAGTTATTGTACAGATAGAACTTTTATTCAAAAACTCAGTAAAAATTTTATCAGAGTTCATAAGTTAGCACACACAGCCTGCTGTACAAAACAGATGTTATGATGCCCATTTCACAGATTGGAAATCCACGTACAGAGAACTAGTTCTTGCGTAGTACCAAACTGAAACAAAAGTTATGTCAGTACTATATTCTCAAAA
>VYZT01058781.1:154958-174345 GCA_013400735.1 Pomatostomus ruficeps | reverse complement strand
AAAAAAAAAAAAAAGAGACTGAGTCCAATCCAGTTTGAAATTTTGTGTGTTTTTCAAGTAAGAATGGATTATAGAGCCACACATAGGGAGACCATTATTATTTGTGCAGCTCTTGGGTTGGTGGGGGGATGGAGCTAATGCCAACCCGGCTATTTCTCTGTCCCACCGTGGGGAGAAAGAGAATGCCGGCCATGTCCTCCATGGAAGCAGGCTCGCTTCCCACCCACCCGTGCCGGGCAAAGGCACTGAATTCTCACCCATGTGGATTGGACAGCTCACACAGTTCAGATACAAGGGGTCTGAGGGCTCTCCATATGGCTATTCCAGCAAAGCTTTATTTTTGTCGCCGAAGGGAAACCAGAGATGAAAGAGACCTAGGCCAATGTGGCCTAGGCTTATAAAGGGTACAAACTGGGGGCGGGGGGTGGGGAAAAGGTACCAGGGTCACTTACAGCAGGATGGAGAGAGAGGTGGGGTGAGGGGTCTGCCCAGGTAGGCAGGATCAGGTTACAGCTGCCTTAGTCCAAATTGATGAGAGATGAGAGGTTTTTACTCCCAGTGTACCTGGGCTTTCTCAAACCCTAGTGTCAGCCCACCATCAGGGGTTACCTTCATTCTGATCCACCCCAATAGGAGACCACCTAAAAATTACTTAAGGAAGGAACTGGAATACAAATATAAATACAGATTTTTAATTGTGTTCCCCTACTGTTCTCTGTCAGTATCATCCAGACTTCTCAGTGTGAAATAAAGGACGCTTCAGCATACGTAAGTTGCAGGATAGCTATATCCCAAATTTTAAAAGCTGATCATTAGTAACGTGAAATTCTCAAGATGGAATTGTTAAACAGAACATAATTAATGTATGATTAAGATTAACTTAAATATTTGGATATTTTTGTCTTTTCTCCAGAACTGGCTCTTAGGAAAAGCCCTAGAGCTTCTCTGGAATTTCTTTTTGGTAGCAGCAGTATTGCTGTCAGCAGTGTAGTTATAGGTCAGCTTTGGAGCTAAACAACTCATGGGGTGCATTGTCTCCTCTCTGTGGTCCCTGAAGTATTAAATAAAATGCCTCACAAAGAAATTGTTGCACATACCTGCAGCTCAAGTGGAGGAAGAAATAGAAGGAAATGTGAAAACATGGGATTTAAAGCGTCTAAATGAAACCTTATCCATTTTTTCCTAGACCTTAATTTGTTTACTTCCCTCTTTGCTGCTGCAGCCCCTCCAACAGAGAGTATGATCCCTTTTTACTGCAATAATCATAACAAAGAGCTTTTTCAACAGATGAACTGTGCAATACTAGAGATAGAAAACTTAGTATTTTCCTACCAGTCAAGTAAAACAGCCACAGGGAGCATCAGTCATTTCTTCACAGTCACTGGGAAATTCTAAAATTATTTATGCCTTTTCAAGATCCCGCTTTCTACCAAGAGCAAAAGGCTACCCTTCTCATTTTACATAAAAGTTAGTTCCAAAGGAGAATCTAATGTCTCTGTCCTCAAAACAACCATAAGTGCATTCAAGAAAAGATGAATTCCTTCAAAAATAATGCAATGATCTTATTGGTACTATTTTTCTCCAACTAGAGCACAAAATGCACAACAATTCTCACATTTGTTCAACATCTCCAATTTTTTCTGTGTACCCAATTAAATGTGTCTGCATTAAACATAAATAGACCTTCCATGAAACTGTAACCTTCTAGACAAAAATCTCACAGTACATCAGGTTTCCTATCATCACAAAACACCTAGGAAAGTGTGATGTTTACAGCTGCTTCTGTACTTCAAACCTTGACTTTTTGCACCTCCCATGCATAACACACTTTTTGAGATTTTTCACAAGGTGAAGATCACTGATTGTTCAACACTTGGTGTACAGCACCCAGCATAACCCTTAAGAGATTGTGGAACTGACACAGGGATTAATTAACCTAAAAGGACAGCAACCAAGCCAGTGAAAACAGGGGAGTTTTGTTTTCTTGTAGAATTCTTCAAGGGAATGATTTTTTTTTTTCCCAGTTTGTCAAGGATTCTTGGTCTCTGTTCTAAAACTCACAAACTGCCTATCTTGAGCTTTAATATCAAAAATATTTGCCATCTGGACTGATTATTCCCTTTAATAGGGCTTACTGATCCAAGAATCCAAGTTTTAGAATCCAAGTTCTTGTTGATCTATACATTGTTAACAATGACAGCTTCCTGTATTAGTATGGATTGCCTACCCAGAAGGTTCAGCATTTTAAACAGAAAAAAAGAGAAAATACGGGTGTCATGCAATGTACAGGGATGGATAAATCCTCAAATGCAACAGACTATCCCGTGTCTGATAGCGAAACTAACAGTGTCACATAGTAATTCTCTCTGAACATTTTGGGACATTTCTAAAGTCCAAATTCTGTGTATAGACCTAGGGCATGCCCAGTGATTGCAGAAGAAGGTACCTGAATTGTATTTCTGGTACAAATACCCAGAATTCAGTTCTAAATGTTTATAATTATGTTTTTTATGTGTTTTGCTGCTAGCCCATTACTCTAACCAAAAGCAGATGGCTGCCAGGTGACATCCCTGGAAATCAGCAAGCATTTTGTATTTGGCAGTTAAGGCCAGGGAGTCAGGTTGATGAATAGTGCAGAGCACCATAATAAAAACACTTGATTCATATTAGGGAGAGTTTGATGGGAAGTGTTGTGTTGATGTCACACTAACAAGTATGCAGATTGAGTAGACAGTGTTAGCATTTTCATCATTCAATCCCAGCCGCTCTAATAAATAACGCTGGTTTGTGGTTGCCAGGACTCTTTTACTGCAGTATCTCATATGAGAATATAAACATTTATACTTATAGCCACACTGCTTTCCTTTGTAAAGGAAATTAGGTTCAATCCCATTATTCATTTGCCATGAACTCGCTGAAGGTCACTAAAATGGCCTTTGGGAGATCCTGGCAAAGAGCCCAGGTTTATTGTACGTAAATCACCAAAACATTTAGGCCTCAAAAACTGCTGAGTAGAGAAATATAAAATATAAGTAACTTGAAATGGTTTTCCTCATACAAGGGTCTACGCCACAGGCTGGTTTTGGCTTAGATTGGATCTTTTTCAATTCTATCATTTAAATAGTTAAACATTTCTTTCTAATAAATAATAAATGAATTGAGCATTTCCTCCCATATTTGTACAGTACCTGTTACCTATGACTAGACAAAAGATACACCAAAAATAGATTAGAATTATGAAAGAAGACTAAGGGATATAGGAACTTGATTTCTTTGGAAATACAGCAGTAGTCTGGTGCCTGACTGCGTTAGGCTTTAAAAGAATTGTCTCAGGCAAATACGAAAATCACTTTCCTCTTTGGGTATGTGTTTATCTGGAACCAAATGCAGTGACTCTGTTGTGCTTCTCTGGAGTTCTAGCCAGGTTATACATGCCAGATCTGAAGTACCCCTAAATTTGCATAATTTTCAGAATATCTTTTCTCCTTAACCCTAGTGCAAATAAAATTATTGATGTCTAGAATTACTGGAAATTAATGTAAAAAGCAATTTGTGCAAAAAGAGGTTAAGTACTGTTAAGCTACTTACATATAATTTTACAAAACCTGGTGACCTTTTTTTCTGTGTTTTGAAGAGTCATGTCTGGAAGTTGTTGATACAAAGCATGACTAAGCTCAGAAAAAAATTCATTAAAATAGGGTAAACTTACAGTAGTTAAAATATCCTACTTATTAATTAGGAGTAATTTTTTTTAAAAATCAAAATATAAGCTGGAGAGAGAAATGAGATAGAAGAGAGACTAGGAGCCAGAAGAGATGTTGGTAATGAAAGGGTTTGATTTGTTGAAAAGGTGACACAGGAGAAATTTGCCTGGCCAAAACCTGGATTCCAGTCTCCCCTTCCCCATCCAGAGAAGACAGTTTAATCTGGTGTAATGGTTTAGGAATGGTATTGTCCAATTCAGTGCTCCCACTAAAACCAGACACCACTTCCTCTCCCACCCAGCCCCAGATGGAGGCACAAAAGGCAAAGGTCACGGGTCAGGATAAGAATGATTTACTGGAAAGAGCAATATGATAAGAAAATGGACAGTAATAGCAACAATATTAATAACAAAAGGTATAAGAAAGGAAAACCATGTACACATAAAGCCCCTGACAATAAATTCTTGATGAACCCCTTTTACCCTGAAGTAAATCCCTCTCCATCTGCCCCCAGCAATTCCATGAGATGGTGTAGAATAATCTCTGGGTCCCAGCTACGCCCCCTCCTGGCTACTGCAAAAAAATTAACCCTGTCCTAGGCCAGAACAAGGACACCTGGACAGACTCCTGAGGCGCACCCTTACAGCAAACTAATATTTTATTGTTAATTTGGGAAGAACAAGGAAACAATATACTAAGTTTTGCAGGCAAAGAAGTTCTTATCTTATTGGACAAAGTTCCTTTAGGCACTCTTGTGTTTTAGCTGCTGTCTAGAGTAAGAGTTGTAAGAATTTGTAAGTGTAAAGGTTGTGTTTGAATCTCATCTACTGTCACTCACGGGACTGCATTTGGCCACCAGGCTGGGGGCTTTGCTAATGGTTTATCTGCTCTAGAGCCCATGTGTTGGCAGACCTAAATGCAGCACATTCCACAGCTCATGCCTGATCCTGTCCTATAAAATAAAACTATGGTCATTCATAGCATAGCTTCAAGCAAACTGATGTGTGGCAGTCAGAATAGAAAGGAAACATCAACTGCTTCAAAAAAGCTGAAATCTACCTAAATGGCTTTTGCAGAAGAGAAAATAAATAGACATACAAGCCCTACAGAGCAAGTTTCTAGGTCATGCTGGAAAAAGACCTATAAAATACATAAAAACTATCAAATTATTTACAAGAGCAATCATTTCAAACCCAAACCAATTATAAGTTTACTCTTCCAAATTGCAATTAGTGATGGAAAAAGACCATTAAAAAGTTATTTTAAACATACTTCCTTCAAAGGCACACTGGACAACAACCCTGTGGCACCCAGAACAAACTATTCTAGAGAGTTTCCTCTACTGTATTTTCATATTTCTGAAGCAGAGTAAGAATTTCTTTCCATTGAGGTAAGCACAATTTGCTTTTTTTAGGTAAAGATTTCTTTCATATATATGCTAACAAAACAAAATTAAGAGTGGCAGTTTGTAGGAAAAATGAAGACTTCAATGCAAAAAATGGCAGCAATATATAGAACCCCCAGACCAATGTTTTTTCACATATAAGATTACAGAGAACAAATAATTCAACTAAATGTATAAAGGGTTAAACTTACCCTGTCTCAAGCAGTTTGTAGCAGTCTCAGAAACCAGGAGATAAAACCTCAGAAGATGTGCAAATAATTGTAAAAGAGTAACACACATCAAACCCAACAGCATTGTAAAATATTTCATTATAGGAAAAGGCAATATGATATTACAGCTGCATGATACTATAACTCTGTGTGTGACAGCCTAACAGACTAACAGAATATTGCCCATTTAGAAATGTCCTAGAGGACATACTGAGAGAATGAATGGTCTGTTAATAATGAGAGATTCCAAAGATGATTCCTGGCAAAAGCGAATTTAACATGGCCCAAAGCAGCAGAATTAACAAGACCAATGGAAACAGCAGAGAAAAAAATACCAGACCTGCTCATAGAATGCAAATAATCAAACTAAACCAAAATGAGAATCTAGGTGCTAAGAGTCTAAACAGTCCATTTTATTTAACCTTGTACATTCAAAATGATCCCACGTTTTAAATAGATGATTAGCAAAACAAACAAACAAAACCAAGCAAACAATAAAAAGAAACCCCAAACAGCAGAACCCCAAAGATAAAAAGCTGTCACTAGCCTTGAACAAGCAGTCTCCACAAGAATCAAGGAGAGCCCCTGCCTTGTGGTTAGAGAATAACTACATTGCACCAGAAATAGAAGAAAATGGGACTTTCCCACAGCAAACACGAAGTAATTCAGCAACCAATTAAAAATATTGTCTACAAGCACAAGCTCTCAGCTGAATTAAGCTGTAGCCAATAGGAATTAGTTACGGCCTTAGCTGTGGCTCTCAGCTATCTAGCAATTGGCAATCCTAGTGGAGCACCCATCACTCTGCACTGACCTTTACTTACAGAAAACATGGAGGCCTGAGAGAACATAACAAGTTCCCTCGTATACATAACCAAAATCAGAAGCAGATGTCAAATGATACCCAGAGTTTGTATGGCCCAGGGGATAAGGCACAAGAAATAGGGTCAGGTAAGCATGGTTTCCTGATTTAGGAACACCACACACTAATGCTAAGAATGTCCGTGGGAATCGGAAGCCGCAGTGAAGCAGATCGCCAAGTTAGAAGTTAACATGTCCCTTGAATAGGCAACATTAAGTAAACTTTAACATGATAGTAAGCCAGATGTCTTACAATGTCAGAAAAAAGAGAAAAATAAAAAAATCCAACAAAACAATAAAAAATGTGTCTCTACAAATATTCACAAGGGGTCTGTATCAGTATAGTAGGCTACCATATAGAATATTGTCTGGAGTTTATCAATTACAATGAAAATTTGTTAAAAGTTACCCCGCATCTTGGAGTCAGAATTGGCAACTGCTTTGCCACTTTGACCTGTGATATTAAATGTCTGTCAATGCAAAGAACACATTTCAAGCACTGGAGGTAGTAGGAGCTTTTAAAGACAAAATACATATTTCTTATTGCCACTGGGAAAAACCCCCAAAACTGAGCTAAATGACAGCAAAGGAGAAGATTGTAAGACAATTAACTGCCTCAACACTGTCAAGGGCCACAGAAGGAACAGAAGTGCACATCATTAGGATGAATGACAACAGGTATCAGGTACAACACAGGAAATCTTGATTTATAAGCAAACATTTTCACATTAAGGATGGGCACATTCTGGGAACACATCTCTAGTAAGCAGCACAGCTCCCACCCAGCAGGTACTGAAAGCCTGACTGGACAAAGCTTGGAGCTGCTTTGTTCCAGGTGGTGGGCGAGAGATGTCTGAAGGTGCTTTGCAGCCTGCCTTAGGTGGTAAGGGACAGAGCTGTACAGGAGTGTGAAAAGCCACTTCAGTTTTCAACATCTCTTTCCTCGTTTGAAGATTTTCCCAGGTATTTCCTTGTTCTGTTTGAAGGGAAAGAAAGGGTTCCCTAGCAGTAGGTGGGACAAGATCAAAGTATAGTAACCAAAACCAATTCAGATTATTCCAGGGTCTCTGTTACTACAGACTGCAGGAAGTGAGGGACTGGTCATTCATCTGCACATAACAGTATTTTGTGAACTACTGCTACTTGAAAGCCCAGGTGGCAAAGGGATGACAGGAATATTTTTTAATTATAGTCTATGGCTTCAGTTTTATGAATGAATGAAGACTTACTACAATCCAACCACATCCAAGCACATATCGGGCGGCTATGCAGCAGTACAGTTGGAATTTGGTTCTGAAAAAAAACCCCTAAATTCTTATATTATATGTAAATGATATTTTTAAATTAGTATTTATGACTTACTGATACTTAAACTATACCAGTTTTAGAAAACATATTCTAATTAATTTAAAGAGACGCTTTGTAACTGCTCTCCAACACTGTCTCAATAAAACAACCAAAAAGAAGAGCAAGAAGTGACTTGTTAAATACAATGACCTTGCTCCAGGCACTCAGAAGTGTACCTTACACCCCATGCAGCAGCCAGCAGTTGTCTTCCTTAAAGTCCCCACTATTGATTTTAAACCTGTGGAAAGTAAGTTCTTTATCAATTCTATCCCACAGTTCCTAACGCATTCCTGAAGAGATTGATGTTTTCTGAGTGTTCAGATCTGGACATATTGAAAAAAAATAAAAATCAACATTTCCAAAGCTAACATTGTTTGGCTTGAATATTTTTCATTTATTCTTTTATTGTTTCTATCTATCATGCACAGCCATGTGTGATAAGCAATTACAGAAGATCCTTGATGAAATTGCATTATATTGTGTTAGGCTTTGTGCTATATATGTGACACAAGACATTTATCTCCAAAAAGTCAAATCAATTAAAATATGAGAAGCTTGGAGGATAATAAGGCCCAGTCATAAAAGTATTTGACTTATAAACTGTTAGGCCTGGTTTTCAAGGTAATATGAAATGTAATAGAATATTTCTTTTATTTTTATTTTTTAGTTCACAACCTTAGAAAATCAATCACAAGAAATATGGCAGCAGTGTTAATTACATTCACCTAAAGCTAGTTTAGAATTGGCTAACTCACATACCAGTTATGCAGCAATTTTCTGTGATTTCCTTGAAGTGGCCCCCAATTAAATATATTCAATACGTTTCTTCTTTATTATAGTAACCATTGCTGCTAGCATGATGTCCCATGCTGAATTTTGTAATGTGACAATGTGAAGTCAAAGCAGAGAGAAGGGAGGTCAAAAAGAATTCACTTAAATGAATAACTCCATTCCTGGGATTAAAACGGCACCAAAAAATGCCAGCATTTTGCTGGAAAATGTACATAACTTTCCACATTTTCCCAGTCATTTGAAAACTACAAATTATACACAGAGTCTACAGTCCAAGAATTCAAGTAAGATAAACATCAAATGACTCTAAGGAATATTTGAATACTTTGGAGATATTTTCACAGGTCTGCTGGGACTGATGCATTTCTATGATAACTTCTTGCCTTACAAGGGAGAAATCAGAACACTGGCCCATTTGCTTATATTTTTTGTTGATGATCCCCCCCTAACTCCCCCTCCCCAATGGCTGTTTTCCAGAAATATCATAGGCTTTTATATAACAAAATACATAAAATGTCTTTGCAATAGGCAAGAAGCCCCTGAGAATATTTATTCACAAGTATTTAAGACCCTGTTCACTTATTCCTGTAAGGCTCACAAATATTACTCATAGCATTCTCCCTAAGCAAACCTTTTCCTCACTGTCATTCTGTTGAGAGCCCTATCCTGTGAATTATGTCACAAGAGTCTCAGCAGTCCTCTGCCTTCCAAAAATATTTTTACACAATTCTCTTTTTAATTCTTAAAATTTCAAGATGTTCCTTCATCATCTCCCCACATAGGCAGAGTAACTTCAGAATTCAATCAACATCTACACTAAACTAATACTGTTTCAGAGGACTGGGAAGCAATGAATACTGTGTTCTAGTTTTAAAGATTTCACAAATAATCTATAGAATTATGGAATTAAATGTGACATATAACACATGACATGAGAGACATGAGAGAGATAAGAGAGTTTTACATGCTAGCCTAAGGAACACTCATAAGGCTGATTAAGAGAAGCTAAGTATCTGGCATACCATGATCAAGTAGGGTTCAACCAGTAAAAAAGTTTCTGTAACTTTATATTTCTCAGAGCATGGAACACCACATGAAACAAAACCATGTGATCTTCCAGACTGAAGCTTCCAAGAAACCTGTGAAAGGATCATTGGTTTCAGGAGAAAGCTAGTTTTCATCAACCAAGAAAAAGGAAATTTCTTTACAAAACTACCAGAGCAGCACAAGCAGTGCTTTAATTCTACTCCAGACCCAAACCAGCCAATGAAAACACCTCCACATGGCACCTCGTCCCACCAAGAGAAGATGAGTACAGCAGTGATGCTGAAGACCTGCTTTTTTCAAAGGACCAGTTGTTTAGCACTTTGAAGTGGCTGATTTCTTTTACTTCAAAGTTATCTTTTAGAAACCTGTCAGCAGTTTCCTGTGGAGATGGCAGAGAAAGAATGAGGGAGTTACTGGAGTTGGAGTATTGCCTGCTGGACATGCTGCAAGCTGAAGGGTCGGTGGGCACAGCATCAGCCACTGTCCCGTGTGGCTACATAAGGTGTGGGTCCATAAGGGACCTGTCAGCTCAGCCTGCAGCTGGGACAGACACCCTGGGCAGCCTGGGGGCATAGAACTTGCAACATCCAGACCCACAAAGGAAAGATTCATGGGATCAAAACAGCCGGAAAATCTGGGAAGAGCTGCACAGCAACTCACTAGCCTGGCACTGTTGCTGCTGAAAAGGCTGACTAGAAACTCTGCAATCTGGCCAGCTCTCCTGCCAGACCTGGTTTCTATGAAATGTTTTGATGTAATCTCTGTAATCTTAAGAAATGTTTTGATGTCATAGAACCTTCATTTTCCAGGAAAAGACCACACGATAGAAATGGAAGTGAAAGCCGCAAGTCCAGAAATGCAGACTAAGAGAGAAAAATTTAAATCTATATTACACCAATTAGAATTCTCTTATCACAAAAATCACCACAAGAAAGGGATGGAAGTATCACTGTGGACAGCTCAGTGAGAGTTTTTCCCAACAGGTAAAGAATTCATAGAAGAAATGTTAGGTTATGCTAAGAGTAGGACAATGTAATATCAAAACATGCATATCTTTTCATACATCACTGATTTTGTTTCTTCGAACACCGTTCTGGTCATTTTATCTAGGAAAGGTTATTAAAAAACTGAAGGAGCTCAGAAAATAATCAAAGGTTTGAAAAGACATTCACATAGCAAGACATTAAGTATTTGAAATGATATCCTATAAAAGGTAAAGGAAGCACAGGAAGCAATAGTGCATGAGTTTCTTAGAGAAACTTACATAACTTTTGTCTTCCAGGCCTCACCAAAATCACTCATTAATTAATTTAAACAGTGTAAATTCTGGTAAAAGCTGGTAAGTAGCAGATGACAGAAAAGCAGCCTAAGCGAACACCACTAGAAATTTGTTCTTATTATACTTCACCAGCTTCAGACTGAAGGTTTTGGGTCTGCTATGGGACGAATCATTTGGATCTGGTCCTCAAATCTAAAGTTAAATCTAATCTTAAATAAACAAATGAACCAGCAAGCAAAAATCACCACCACCAACCACCAGATTCAGGAGTTAAAACTGTTTTTCAAAATCTCTCCTGCTGCTTCTTATTTGAATTATGCCATCCTTTTGCCATTACATGAGGTGTAATTTCCTAAAGTCTAATTCAATGAACAATCCCTAAAAACTAGACAAGTAACAAAAATTGCGTGTCTTCTGGAATGCAAGGTAAAATGGAAAAAATTCACAAGTAATCTTAAATATACATCCAAATCCAATAAGTTATAAAAATAGAGAAGCTGATAAGAAACTAAACTACTATTGGCCAGCTGGAGGAAGCCAAGATTGAATACTGACAGTCACTACTGCTGAAATTGATAGTAAAAGCAGACTTTTCAAACTTTCAGTCTGGAAGTTTCCTATTTCACAGTCTATAGATTATAGTGGATGCTCCAAAGACCATTTAAACCATATTTTCAGAAGAACTTAGCATGTATGAAATAAGTAGTAAAATATGTAAAATACCTCTGTAGCAGGGGATGAAATATGTCTTGAAATCTGATCTTCCATTTATTTACTGGAATTATGGGTCATTGCTTCTGAAAATTTCTTCCAGTTTATTTGGTTGAACATTTAAAACTTTGAATTTGAGACAGTTTGCCCTTTCTCAGTTCTTTATTTACCTTAACATCCATGCCAAATCTTCTAACATGACTGTAGTCTGTACATCTAATGTTTTCTTTCATTAAAAAATATTAAAATATCCTATGACCTCTCTTCCTTTTATTGTGCTTGCACATAAGGCTTGGAAAGCTGACTGCAGTTCAAAGAGGCATAGGGACAGACTCGTGATCCCTGGCAGGCTGGGTAGGGACAGTCTGCACCTGGCTGGCATTCCGGGGGTTTGAGGGCTGCTGCCCATGCCCTGCTTCCTGTATCCCAGCCTGTTATTGAGAGCTTACCTCACAGCCAAACCTGCTTCCATGACCAAGAGGATCAGGAAGAGAGACATTTTTCCCTCGTAGGTATGGGTACATCTAAGATGGAGGGGCTGAGCACCCAGATGTCAAGTGTGACAGTGCCCATTCCAGACCTGACAGGATCTTCTTCACCTTCCTGGCACTTCCCAGTTTGTACAACTCGCTGAAATTTCCTGTAGAGGACCATCTGCTTTCACCAAAGACATGAAATACCTGAAAAGTGAGAAATATTGAGTTATATCTAAACCACACTAATTTGAAGGGGTGTGAGAGGGTGGAATTTACTTTTGAACCTTGTAGTCTGTGTGATTCTTACTTTTCTTAGACAACTATTCTCGTCTGAGAAGCGCTAACTATGGAAAATAGTCTTCAGCTAGTGTACTCAATCCACAGTGAAAACAGAGACACAAAACCCAAATCATCCTATAGAACAAAGCAGTGACACTTAACTTTCTTTCTTTTTTCCAGTGGATGATGTGGGGGATGGGGTTGCAAAGAGTAGGAAAAAACCCCATAGCCAACACTGGAAATACATCCCATTTATAAAATGACCACTAAAGAAGGCAGAATTTTCAAGCAATTAAAGCAGCTGACAGTTCCATTTGTTACCTCCTTATGCTTACACAGAGATCTTGGTAAAGGATTTGAGAAAACAAAATATTGAATAGTAGCACTGGTACTACCTGAGGTAGCTACAATATATAGTATGGTCTGTTGAACTTCTCTGGCTGCCACATGACCACCCAGTGTCTATCACTCCCCCTTCTCAGGAGGACAGGGAGAAAATAAAATGAAAAGTCTTGTGGGTCAGGATAAAGACAGGGAGATCTCTTGCCAATTACTGTCATGGGCAAAACAGACTTACTTGAGGAAAATTAATTTAATTAAACAATTAAAAAAGATTTGGCTGATGAGAATCAAAGACCAAAGTTAAAACAGTAGGATTGGCCTGTCTGGTCTGATGCCACAGACAGATCAAGAGGGGAACGTGTCCACTGGGTTAAGTAAAGCTCTTTACACATAAAAGCTCCTTACCTCATCCACCCCCATGCATTAAACTGTTTGCTCTTGAATTGCTTGGCAGCTCCTGCCTTAAAAATAAAGAATCTCTGATTTTGTTTCTCAGTAATGAAGTAGTGGCTGCTGCCATTGTCGTGTCAGTCTCTTTCCAGGGCCAGGACTGCCCTCGCTGACACTGTTCAATTAACCCATCAGAGGGTGCCACCGGAGCTGCCATACAGCCACACATGTTATAAATGGCTCGCATGGATGCTCACTGTGCTGGTGTGGAGGTAACAGGCAGCCCTCACATACTGAGGTCTTGCCACGATGTTGCCAGTAGGGGCACTGGGCGTCCGCCCGTGGTTTCAGGGGCTACCAGGCTGCTTTGGGGGTGCGGGAGGGCTGGCAAAAGTCCAGCAGGGTTTCACCTAACTCACCGATGTTACAGGTGCGCTGAGGAAGGAGAGACAAGCGGAGAGGCTTCCCAGAAGGTTTATTTGGGCACCAGGATTGTGCCAGGGAAGCACTGGCACGGGAAGTCACAGTTACATATATTACCAACATGAGGGGGCAGGGGAGAGTACAAGCATCCTATGATGTAGGAGTGAGGGGTTTGAATTTGGGGGGCTTTGTATAGGATTGCGCAATACAGAGCCCTCCAGGGGGGAAACCAGATACCAAGGGGGGGAGGGGGGAGACAGCAGTGCCTGGCCATGAGGAAAAACCAAAACCTGGCCAACAGCACACCGCAACAAGGACTTTAATTTTTGTTCTTTTCTCTGTGCTTACAACGCTCCGTGTAATAACATTCATTTTGTCCTCTCAGATCTAGCAATTCCTCTTCAATCAAAACAAGTGACCATAAGAAAGCATATTAGAGCTTTACACACCTGGCAGCAGATACACTCTCTGCTGCTGCTTTGAAAAAAACCCTGAAAATGGTCCTTCAGATAATATGAATGCAAATTACCTGTGTCCCTCTCTTACCATAAAAAGAATGATTGCTAACCACCTTCTTCATATAACACCATATATTTTACACATAGGTTTCTGAATAGCATTGAAATTTGATTTACTCCGCTGTGAGGGTACAATTTAAGGTAATAAAACATTTGAATTTACTAACACATTCAGCATTTTTCTTACTTGTAACTATGGAAAGGAAAAACTCTGTTCAGATTGGATTTTAGGACTATCAAGGCTACCAAAGTTATTATTATTATTATCAGATATCAAAATTATCTAGCAGCTAAAGATGTTCAAAAACCATGTGGACACATGGCTGGCTCCAGCAATGTTTGTGGGTCCATCTTCCTTGCTTCACAAAAGTGATATGAGAGATGATGCCACTCAGGCACCATGCCTTATGGGCATTTGTAGCCAACAAAATCATTCACTAAGACAGCATTATAAATCCAATTGCAGAAAACATCCACATCTTGAATTTGGATAAACATGAATTTGCTTATCCTGTTGAAAAGACAAGAGCTTTTTTCCTCCCAAAGACAATACTCAGCCCCATGTGACAGGAAATATGCCACTATTTAGAAAGTTCCACCAATACCTAAACAACATAGAAAACAAGGAATTATATTACTGAGATTTCTTAAACATATTATGAATATTTTCTCACATAGTTGGCTAAGAAAACCATCCCTGCCATGGGCCTTCTCATTTTTTTTATGGTACACACTCAAAAATACCAAAGTTCATGATCCCTTTCATTTAGAAATATTTAGACAGAACAACAGAGAGGACCACAAAAATTGATCATGAATTCCCAGTGCACTAATCTCAAATGTCATTACAGTTTCCTATTTTGATGATGCCGATCCTTGACTCTGCAAAGTTCACAGCTTTCCTCTAATGATATTCTTTACATTTAGGTTCCTTAAATATCAGCACATAACAGCTGCTTGTTCTTCATTAGAGCACCACACATCTTAATTTAAGGAGTAAGAATTAGCTTTCCTTACTGATCTTATATGAAACAACTGTCTGTTCCTATTAGGATTGTATAGGAAGGGAATAAGGCAGAGAGGAGGAGAAAGGAGGTTCGTGCCATAGGACTGCACAGCTTGTGGGAACCAGACCTAGCAACTAATCTCAGATGATAAAGCGAATTTGTACAATTCCCCTTGAAGTTGATAATCTGTGATTGGGGTCCTCCTAAAATGTTCACAGAAGGTTTAATGGTCACAGAAGAAAGCTCTGAAGTCACTGCCTCTCCTTATGCTTGTCCTCTTTATTTCTCAAGGCAAGATACAAACAACGATGAAAACTACATTCCCAGAGGGCATCATCAGTTTTGTAGAAGCCTGTAGTCTGCTGAAATGATTTGGCCAGAAAACTCCCACAAGAATATTCCCTAAAAGTATTTTCCCAAAGGAATTATGCTCAACAAGAGAGTTAAAATGTACAGTCTCCTGTGCACTCAACTGAGACTAATTAACTAGTGCCAGTCTTCTGGAGGTCTGCAGGAGCCATGGCAAACAGGCAGGAAAGCAGAGCAGGGTTTCAGTAACTCACCCCAGTAATGTCTTAACATGGATCCCATGGTCAGAGTTAAGTGCAAAGTTATCACAGGCAGAAATTAGAAAGTTCCATTAGAAGCCAGCCTCACACACCTTTGAGTAGCTTGGGAAATTAAATTGATATAGTGAAACAATAAATCAAGATCCCTCCCTCCCCCATCCCTCTATTTTCATGAGTATTACATCACTTAATCAGGTTAACTTCTGATACAATCACTTTCCATACACATATGGCCCAAAAAAGAGGTACAATATTGATATATCTTTTATACCTACCCATTATATTAAAAAAAAGTTTGCATTATTAAAACAGTACATCATGACTTTTCAATTTAAAAAGTTAGACTTTTAAAAATGTTAAAAATCCATGATTCTAAAAACTTTATGATTTCTAGTTCTTCATAATTTATTGCTGCATGGGGCCCACTGTCATTTCAACCAGTAGCATCTATAAATGACAAATGGTGATGAATTCCTGTTTCTCTTCTGTGAGACTCAAGAGAAAATATAATTGTTTCTTGCTCCTCAAGGTAGACAGAACTGTAAGAAATACTCCATGGCAGTACTTCATTTTCAGTTCTGAGTTTGGGCAAAGTGGATCCTCTCTTTCCGACATGAACATAAAAAGTTCAGACACAGGAGCAGAAAGAATATAGTATGTTAATTATCAAGGATGTTCATGGATATAAAACACCTATATTGGGCAAGAGAGTTCATTCATTAATGAATGGGAAAAAAACTCCACTCCGAGGATTTGGGGTTTTTTTTCTCCATTCACCATACGAAAAGAATCACCAGCAACAAAAGCAAATATACTCAAGGGCAAAGAGAATTTTTGGACTAAAGTGCCTGACAGCTCTATACCTATAAAGATGTCTGTAGTTACCAAGAGAGAGTTGTGAGCTTTACCTTTGTCTGGGGCTACCAAGAGACATAATTTTGGCATTAATAATCACATGCTATGATCTAATTTGATACTCTGGGGTTTTTTTAATTAAAACAGGTGAAATTCTATCTAAACTGTAGCACGTTTTACAAATCTATAATTTTCTTTGAAATATTTCAATTCTGTCTAAAGAACATTTTCTGGAAGAGAATGTTTCCATCTAAATACAATAATTATTCACATAGGAATTATTCTGTTATTCTTTTCTATTATCTCACAGGAAAAGAAAAAAACCAAACAAATATGGCAGACAACAGGCCATGAAACAAAACCAGCAAGGACCCCCAGACTAATTCCAGACCTTTAAACTACTACTTGAAGATGACTGAAAACAGTAAGTCTTAGGTGGCAGATTTCAGCTGAAACAAACTTTGCATTTGATCCACAACTTCTCCGAATGGAATTCATACCAGAAAACAGATTTGATAAAATGCATGAAAGCAGTACAAAATTACACTTCAGATTCAAAACAATGCAAATCTGTAATGTTTACCCTGAAATCCATTAAAACTCTACTTGTTCCTTGCATGAAGTGACTAACATGAAGGAACAAAGCAGAGAAATTAATGCCAATTAACACGGTCTAAAGTGCAGAAGGATTATTAATCTCAGATGACACCGGCAGAAATTCACATGTTCAGTGAAAGGGCTACAAGTCTCCAGGCACAACAGGGAACCTGCAGGCATTGCTGAGTTTTTAACATCAAGCATTTTAATTAGAAAGTGGTGTCTTTACCATAAATATATCTAAGCATTGCACCAGAAACAATTTCCTTCTTAAAAAATAAGCACATTTTAGTTATTAACGCTCATCCTTTAAATTTAACTGCCTTAATTTGAATTTCATTTCTATAATCCAAGCATTTTTTGTTTTGCATCCAAATTATCAAATATATAGAAAAAACTAAAGTTAATTACAGATGAAGCTATAATTTTAAGTCCAATTTCGTGTTGTTTCTTGCAAAAGTCTTCCAACATCTTGCATTTGAGCTGCATTTGGCTCTTCAACTTCATATACTAAAATACATGAAGAGAGCACAGAATTTCTTTGTCTTTTGTATAGCTTAAATGGATGTAGACATATTAAAATACTAACAAATCATCATAAGAAGAGATTGATTTCTTTTTGACAGCTTCAATGTATAAATGCACTTATAGCCCATTACAGCACAAAAGATTTTTTAAAAAATCTACGTATACGTAACAACCAATATCACAAGTTCAAATTCAATCAATAAATCACACTTTTATCTCTGCATGGTATTTTATTTTTCATTCTTTAAATATTTTCACAGTGACTGCAGTTCATTGGAAAAAATTAACATAAATTCACAGCCTCCAGGCTCCAAATGAAAGAAGGTCTCTTGCTATTTCCCTACATGGTTAATAAATTGTCCTATTGGTCTGCCAAGGTGTTGGAAGATTCATTAAAATGTGTATTGTTGACAAGTTCATAGCTGTATAAAACTTATCCAACACAACTGAGATATGGGATTGGCCTGCTCTGAAATTTAGGATGGAGACTCTTTCTCTATGAAAACTACTGAAGGATAATTGTTGTCACAAAATTTTAAACCACTAAACCTGAGACATGGGAAAAGATTTAAGATAAGACCTCAATACTGCAAACAGCAGCGTGCAAAAAACCTGAGCTGATAGGCACTGCTAAACATTCTTTGAAGGATCAGCAGCAACAGTGTGGCCAGAAGAACACTTCTGGAAAAACACAACCTTGGATCTCCTCAGTGCTGCACCTCTAACACCCAGCATCTGCTGGGATTGTGACACATTTAAGGCATAAACCTCTTCCCCATATACACACACCAGAATACCTGGCAAGTGTGTCTAATCCTCCAATGAATGAAAATAAAAGCCTCTGAGATCACAATTGATTTTATATTAGAGCAACAATTTGATGAAAATATGGATGCATGTGATTCTCTGAAATCTCTACTAAGGTAACAACCCTGTGAATGGAATACTGCAATGCTGTAGGTGATACGAAGGTGAGCAGACATAAACATGCTATTCCTTTGTTTTTTCTAGGCTCCAAAATTTTAGATCTACAGAGGTAGGATTGTCCTATCTTACCTTCTGTGTGATACAATTTCTCTTTAAAACATTTCATCTTCCCAGGAAAGACTTTATTGATGCATACTGTCTGATGCCATCTTCAGATCAATTCTAGAATTTTAAGGTTTGGATTACCCTCATAACTGTCCTTTGAAATGGGTTTGCTGCTATGACAGATTTTATTTCAAAATAACAAGTTCTAAAAATGCTTAAAAATATTTTAAAATATGCTGTTTAAGACTGAGTTAAAACTGAATCCATATGGAAACTGCCAGGTTCTAATGGTAGAAATATGCCTGTACATTTAACAGCTTGCAGGAAAAAAGTACTAAATTTTCATTAAATCTATTCTTTTATTAAATATATACTTCTATTTTGTTAGAAAAGCAGCCTAATAAAAAAATTCAAAAGTTTTTCTAAAGTAAGCATTTTATAAAGTATTTAAGAAATACAGAATGTGTAATAGGGCAGAGACTGTAATATATATGTAAATAATCAACACCAGTGCAGTCATCACTTGAAATAAAGAGAAGGAAAAAGTTATGGCAGGGCTCCCTCTAACAGCACTTAGGTCCCAAGAAGTTATTTCTCCTTGTTGGGGTTTGGGATTCTTCTCCCTTTTGTTTCTGTCTCTTAGGAATTTTTTCCCCACATTGCTGCTAAGGAGTGGTGATGGCTGGGTACTTAAGAAAGACAAAGAGTTGGCTCCGAGATGGGTGCGGCTAGCTAGACCATCATCTGAGATTCCCCCTCAGAGGGGGGCGAAGATACTGGGGGAATGGGACTAGTTAAAAAGAGGCTAAGCACAGCTTGAGAGGACTTCGCTTCTGGAGATCCAGAGGAGAGAGAGAGAGGCTGCTGGAGCTCCAGGAAGAATCTTCCACCACTGTAGGTTTCTGTCTTCAGCTGCGTGCCTCTATCAACTCTCCACCATCCGCTCCAGTGCCTCGAGGGAAGGAAACTCGAGCCCCCTTCCCCCTCCCAGGGAGCCAGCCTCTCCCGGCTGTGGT